>JACJUY010004768.1:21134-43811 GCA_014220935.1 Platorchestia sp. MABIK
ACGTTCGGTTTTTAATTCTCTTGTTTGATTAAAAATAATGGCTAATATGAGAGTTACTGTCCTTGCTTTTTTTATTTATTATGAGATTATGCAAAAGGCTAAACTTCAATATTTATCAATTGAAAAAATTGCTGCTGTTCCGCATGACATTTTGTCTAAAGTGTTGCAACCTTCAAAGACAGAATTTTAGTGCGTATTAACGAAGAAGGCTGCCTTCAATCGGTCATCTTTAAAACGTGTCAAACATGAAAAACGTAACAGTTCATAAATTGGTTACATTACGAATTGTATATTTCGAATGGTATCCTAATAAAGCCAATTATACTAGTTTGAAATTTGTGCGTTATTTTTTGGCCGCCCTTAACGAGAATGGCACCTACGGAGAAGTTGTAGCTTCATTAATGGTTGACCTTGTTCTTTTGTTTAAAAGTGTGTAATGCGTAACAATTTTGACACGGAGCGAAATTTTTTCTCATTGTAAAAACTGTTTCTGCATTTGCAGACGAAATTTCCAATGACCAGAGTAAGCCACTGCGGTCAAGCGGCGTGACGGCAGATCACGTGAAGGAGCTGGAGGCCTGGATAGACAAGTACACGGAGAACTTACCGCCGCTCACCAACTTCATACTGCCCGTCAGTTGACTAAGTTATTGTTGCAATAATTTGGTAGAAGATATTCAACATTTAATACTCATTTCTTTGGAATGTTGAATTTTTTATATTATTCGTCGATCGTAGGCATCCCATTATTTTTCAGCTTTTGAGACTGTTTTTACGAGTGTGTGAAATGCAAGGAAGGATCTTTTATAATGTTTTTCGCAGCCTACAATAGCAGTTATTCAGTAAACACAAGTAAAGGGATTTTGACTTCCTCGGTAAAGAGTGAGATGTTCTGATACGGCGCAGGGAGGCGGGCGAGCGAGTGCCGGCCTGCACGTCGCGAGGACTGTGTGCCGGAGGGCGGAGCGGCGGGTGGTGGCTCTTATACCTCACTTCGCGCTGGACTACTGTGTCCTCAAATATGTCAACAGGTAGCTTTTTAGTAACGGCTTAATGTGCATTGGGGCACTCTGAATGCATTCTTGCTTGAATGCATTCATTCTTGTATGCATTCATTCTTGTATGATCAAATTCTGCGGTCTCTGGTAGCTAGATTCCTGGTCATTTGCATATATGTTCTTTTGGAGTGGATGTTTTAATTCTTTCCCGCTCACTATCATGCATCACATGACAGAATTTGCCGTTTTTTGTCTCTGAAGCATTGTAGGTACATGGATGTTTTAATTTTATTGTATTGAGTTTCTGCACATCCACGAAAATAAATTAGCAAAAATGTCATTTTTCATGGTAAGTATTTTATCTCGTTAGATTTCTTGAGAATATTTATTTTAATGTCTCATGGAGCAGGAAGAATAAAATGTTGTTACAAGCGCACACCGTAACACTACAGCAATGCTTGTCTCAGGTTGAGCGACTACCTCTTCACCATCGCACGGTATGCCACCATTGCTGACCAGTGCAAAGAAGTCATCTACATCAACCCCAACAAGCCGAAGAAACCAGTCATCACTGCAGAGTCGCAAACACTTTCGGATGCGTAACAATTAGGTGGCAGATTATGGCCATGAAGAAAATATTGAGAGGGTATTTAGTAACAAAGTGCTCTTTGGTGTAGTTTGTCTGTGATGCATGCATCTTAATCTCTTCATTAGTCAGTAAAATGAGGTTCTTTGCAAGTTTGTTCTTCATTATGTTAACGATTCTTGAACAATATAATTTCCGATTTTTATCGAGCTGGTAGTTGGTTCAAGATATATCTTTGGTTATTTTTGAAGTATTGTATGTAAGATAGTCGAGTTGAGCGGTTTTGTTATTGAAGCTTACCTTTCGGTTATACATCTAGCTTTTTACAATTGCGAATGAGATTATTTGTGCTTTTCTGTTGCAGCTTTAAAAACGCAAGCTTCACATTCATGAGACTTCTAGTGTCTCTAACCGGGCATTTCTTTTTGTATAAAGTCAGAATTATTATTTTCTTGAATTTAGATCATAAATTGAAAAATATTGAGAATGAGGTTAAATAATTATAATCAGTTGAGCTACAAAGCTGAGCTGAAAATTCGTCACAAGGGAAAGTACACTTAAATTACTCTGGAATGAAATTTCAGAAATGGAGATTCTTTTTACACACGTGTTTCAATGTTCAAGGAAAATACAAATAACAAATTTTATCGAGTGATTGGCGGTCAATGCATCGTGTCAGGTCAGTGATCATCTGGGTGGCCATTTGCGACATGATATCCTTTGGGATATTACTATGACTGAAACTTAGTAGCTCACAATTTTTTCTTGCAACATAGCATTCAGTGCTACTTGAATGTTGCAAACCCTTGTACTGAGTCTAACTCTATGACACCCTGGGTAGATGTGGGCCTTGACAAAAGAAGTGGGGGAAAGTGATTGAATGGGAGAGAAGTGAAAAATGGTAGCCCTTTCCTCAGTGTTAATTTAATAGATATTTCTTTTCACCAGAGTAAAAGCTGTAAGCGTTACATTGTCACATTATGATAATGTTGTAATAACATTAGGTATTTGTTTTGCATTTATATGAAGTAATTTGGTTTCGTCAGTTTGTTTAGCTCATAAGAAAATTTTCTGTGTTAATTATCCATTGTACGGTAATTTTTTTGATTTTTGCATTTATTATAAGGAATTCAGTGATGTGAATTTAAGGAAAATTATAGAGGTGAAAGAGTGACTACATCTGTGATTTAAAAACCAAATCGAGATGATATAATTTACGATGTTGTGCATCCTTTTTCATGTCTTCCTCAAGAGGAACAAGGAACGTTTGCTGATATTCTTTTCCTCTCTGAGATGTCGTGAGCTGCATGACAGATTCATTGTGTAATATTTTTGTTCATACAATTGTGTAATTACATTTTTTGATTAGCTAATAAATTGTGATGTAATGATAATCTTCAGTTTAGGACGTCCAGTCTTCCTTCCCGCCTTCCTCTCCTGTGGGGCGTTGCAGCTCTGCCTGCCAATGTCAACGCTGCGCCTGTGTAATGTGATGAATAATTTAGCCTAATTATATTACGTTAATTAAAGATAATGTTGCAGGCTAATGTTTTTCTCTCATGAAAACCGTTACTGGTTTTTGTTTCTCAAAAAGAGCATTTATCGATTTGCGGTGCCGTCTAACGTGTTTGAAACGCAGATATTTTGATGACTGTAGTGTATTGTCTTTTTCCCTGATGAAATTCATTACCTCTAATTTAGCAGAGATATTTATGCGTACTTTGAGATAAATTGCGCAGATTTATGTGGGTTCTCAAATGATTATTAATGAATTTGAAATTATTGTAATAAAATACAAAAATCAAAGTCCTTAAAATTATCGGAGCAATGTTAAGTAAAAAATACTTCTGGAAAATGAAAACAAAGTAATATTACTTCGGAATCCCCTCCAGTGGTGAGTTAAACAACCTGTAATATTCGTACACGCATCACAAGTTTTTACAACTTCAGTTGCTCTGTGGCCAATACGTTTGCAGGATTGTAAGGCACGGAGATCATTTACCCTTCGGCAAAATTTACATTCACCTTATAAACCTGAAGGTGTTGTTCATGGTGTTTTGTCAACTTTTGATGAATAAGAAATATTTTAATGTATGAAAATCAACTTGTCTGTCTCAAAGCTTATCCGAGGGAGATGATCCTGTAATCTCCAGACATTTAAAATTTATAACTTTAGAGTGCTGCAACTATGTCTCGAAAACTGAGAATAAAAAGGAATATGAATTTGCCGGCGATTCTTTTTTTTTGGGTGTTTGGCTCGCCATGCCTTAATTGGAGAAACTCCTGTTATGACCACACTGACAACTTCAAAAAAGCTCACATTGAGTTGCTAGTCGGTGTGTGACGTATTACAATGAAAACGTGCTTGTTTTAGTGATGAATCAAGGTTAATTTACGGGGCAGAAAATATGTTCGTCGAGGAAGAGGCAAATTTATGTCAGAGCAGTTTAAATTTAAAGCAGTTTGTACAGAGCAGTTTAAGTTTGGTGGATGTAGCTTCATGGGTAAGGGGATGATATCTGCGAAGTTGAGCGTGGTGAGGTCGCTAGTTGGAGGTCAATGCATGAGTGAATATTACCTTCACTTGTGCCAGGGTTCACTTTCTTAAAGCCATGTGTCTTTAGTAAATTGAAAAATTATTTCATCAACAAGGAACTTTTATTCAGAAGAATGTCCTGGCTCAAATGACGAAAACAGTCGAGACTTACCTAGAACAAGAAAGTAATAGTGCAATGGCCAACTTCGAACCCAAGTTCAAGCCTCTAAAATATTTGAATCTTTTGAAAGAGCTAAAGCTCAACGTCCCAGTAAAGGTACAGTTAGTGGAATTTCCTCTAAGAGGAATAGAGTATTTAAGTCGTAGAAATCGCCGATTCGGTTTCATCATGTAGAAAATGCCAAATTTTAATCGATGCTTCCCTCAGGGGTATTCAACTATTGCATTGTATTTGTGGGAATTAACGCTCCTAGAGGAAGATGCGAGGTTACGAGTTGAAGGTTAGATAGGTCTTTCATTGAAACAAGCTTTTATTTTGTTATTTTTCTGACCATATTTTTTCGGTTCACTGCTGTCAGTTTTTCAGCACCTAGTACTTTCTCCTTCAACTTTAACCTTTGTTTAATAACATCACTCAATCTAACTGTTTCTATGCGCAGGATATTAAGACAATTCGTACATTGATTCCTCGTTCCTTTCGTTCCATACTTAATGATGCCTTCCTGCTTTCTAACTTGGGAACACCTTTCTTGTCGTTGGTGAGGCTTGGACTAACTTATGGTCGAATCAATTCTATAAAACTTACAAAGCTTTACATGATGTTTATAATTTTACAGCGCGTCAATCTCTTTTTACCATGGAAAATCATCAATAATGTGTTGTTGTTTTCTAGATATTCTACAATATTAATGTATAATTTGAGTTACTCGTTGTACTTCAGAGAGAAAGTTTCTTCATTCATGTTGAAAATGAGTGTTGTATTATGGACGTTGTTATACAAATACATTCGAGCATTGTCTGTCAAAAGTATTTCTCCTAATTTTCGGTGATTGTTTTGTATAGAGAACACCAACGAACGCTGATTCCAAAACTTGGAGAAGTATTATCTCTGATCGTTTTCCGTAGGCATTGAGTATTTTTCTAAACTTAAATTCTTTATCGCTGACAGTTTCAGGTGACAGTATTGTTAAGAGTGAGGTGATGTAGGCAAGTGTCCTGCGGCTTTAAATGTTTTTTGTTCATGGTTTAATAACTTCAGATTCTTGCCAATGGGTCAATCTCAATAGTGTTTGGTACTGTTAATGGAGGTGAACTGAGCCAAATCTCTACACAGTTCGACGAGGCAATATTGGGCTACGAAAGCGAAACGTTGAGATTCGTTGTTAGGTAGCATCTGTCTGTGTGCTTTTGTTTCAACTTCCTCCCGTGTTGGAATTTTATCAGGAACCACATTCTTTCTCAACTTATGATTTGCAATATAACAGGATAATTTGAAATTTTGGTTTGTCGCATACGTTCTATGACGTCGCAGAAACTCGACAGTTATTTGCTAGAGTGTCAAGAAAAACACTAGAGGACTGTGAGCTAATTATAACCAAGGTGTGTAATTTAGAGTATGACATCTGGCCAACTGTCTGCAGAAAAAAAAGGCCTTTGTAGCTGTCACCTTCACACCGTTCTCTACTGCTCCCAGAAGAGCGATTGAACCAAAACTTCCCACCGATGCCGTAGGCATCGTCGCACCAATAACTCAATATTGCGAGATATATTCAAACGAGCCTATTGTTGAGTTTGTTCTTGTTCAGCAGCGTTTGAGACGATATTCGGTGCGTATAGTGCGATATCTACCGTCTGTTTTCTAGTATAGTATGAAATCTCCCGTAAATTTAAATCAATCATTAAAGATGAAGATTATTTGGTTGAGGATCAATAAAACATTTGTCACAAAAGTAATCCATTCAAGTCCGTGTGGGGAAAAAATTTGTTTCCATGTCGAACTGAACGATATGTTTGGCATCCTTTTCTTGGACATCTCAGAAATTGCTTCATTTCTCCTTTGTGGTTCCTTTTGCTTTTTCCTGCTTGTATAGATCTACATTTATGATAAGGAGGCGCATGTTCAACGTTTTCAAAAAAAATGTGCTCTCTTTAAATAAGAGACAACTGAATTCCCAATGGAAATTAGTATGTAAAAATCTCTTGCAAGCATGGTGTTATTCTCTTTTTGAAACATTCTTAGGAAATATGATTTCAATCTTATGCTCTTTATACAACATCGCATCGTAGATAATTTACAATTATTATTGAAAAAGAAATTAAAAACAAGAAATACATAAGATAAAGAGGTTTGTAGATATTAAAACCGACGGTAAATATACTATACCGGCACCTGATATTCTCTTACCTGTGGTTTCGGGTAACCACATTTTTGTCCGTTTTTCCAATTTCTCCTCTTCATTCTTCGTAATTTTCCACACTCCAATGGTCGTACATAACGCATTTCTTTACATCATGAGGATCTGCCAGCATGGCTATGAAAGTTTGATTTCTTTGGTCGCCGCGTTTTTCATTGTTATATTGAAAATAAAGTGTTATCATTCTTATAAAAATGTGAAGTTAGCGATTATTAACGGTCGGCGTCTGCAGAAATTCCGTGGTGAGAGCGAAGTGACCTGATGGCGAAAATGAAAGGTTTCAAAAGTTACTTTTCTTATAGTGCTAACCGATGCCTCGTTCTTCTGCCAAGTAAGGTTCGTGTGCTACCACGCGTATTATGTGTCCTCTCAGCATTTCATGAGTATAAGTATGACGTAGTATTTCTGTCACAAAAATACGATTCCGCGTTTTATCACATTTGGAATGAAAATTTTACCTTGTGATTGCATCGATGAAGCGTCTGCCAATGAACTTGGTGCTAACCCAGTTGCAGCTAATTAGGTATATAGGGAGTAAACTACGGCTTATGCCAAACTCCGTTACATTTTACTTACCTAACCAAACAAGTGATAGTTAAGTGAAGCTCGTTGAAGCGATCTAGATAGTAGCTACAGCGAACGTAAAGGCACTCGTACTACAATATTTGAAAAAATAGAAAAACGACTGCGTGATCGTGCAACAGTTTATTCTAAACAACTTTAGTATAACATCAACAGTAGCGTGAATTACTCATCAATTTTCCCCAACACAATGACTGCTTGCTGAACCACCGGTGGTCACGGAGAGGATTTCCGTAATGCAGGTGAACCACCGGTGGTCACTGAGAGGATTTCCGTAATGCAGGCGACCCACCGGTAGTTACGAACTTCATTGTATTCAAACCTTATCTAAGCCCGATGATGTCACTTTCCAATAATTTTTTGTTAATTTGAAAGTTAAATTTTGAAACCGAGTTTAAGCAGATTTTAATTTAAGTCAGTTTGTCCGCTGCAGTTGTGTTAATGAAGAACAAAAACTGTTTCTAAAAGAGTGAAATACTTCAAAAATTGTATAAGGACTTATAACACTCATTGAAAATATATGTTGAAGATATCTCATAAGGCGAAATTAAAAAATTGAACGTTAAATCATGGAAATCTTCAGCGCTCACTAGTTACGGTTTTGGTTTACAGAATTTAAAATTATTGAAGTGTTACGATTCAAGAACGTATATTACTCGCATTATCTGTAGATAGCAGAAAAATCTGCCGTGTTTTGATATCGCCCGCGCCCGCTGGATGAGTGCAAAGCAATAAAGCAAGCGTTCATTTTTCACATTTCAAGGAAGAAGCCGACACACGAGAAAGATTCAGTCTTCATTGGCGCTACGAGGGTTGATTTCTACCTTTATTCAAATTACTGTAAATGTTTATTTTCTTCATTTACCTTGTATCAGTGTTTTTTTTATAATATTCAAGAGTACAGACTTGCCGGATGCCCTGTGGAAAGAATCAAGAAAGCAAACAAACGAAAAAAAATGCAAACGTGTGCAAAACTTCAAGACGCTCAATTTCCAACCAAACTTCGAACACTCAAAGTTTTCAGATCATTGAATAACAAATGTTAACTAAGCGCTATCACTAATGCGAGTAAATGATTTCCTTAAACTCATGTGCAGCGTTTCGAACAACGGAAGTTTCATAAATGTAGGGTCTCACCACTACATGCGCTCCAAGACCAGCAGCGACTGAGAGCATCTCCTAGAGACGCAACAAAGAATGGGCACATTTAACTTTTTGTTAAACTTGTACGAAGAACGAGTGACCGAGGGAAGATGAAGCCTTGAAGTTTCTCTCGGTCATTGAATATTATTCAGTAGTGTACGCTAGCGATTTTATCAACAGGTTTCACAATTTTCTCACTTCCTGCGCCTGAGCGCCAGACCTTGTCATCCGCTTCGTCGAACAGGCTCTCACAGCCTAGATGTACAACGATTCAGCTAGGAACTGCACAAACGAAGTGACCCTCAGCATTTGAACTTTGTGTGTATTCTTCAGATCTAACAGCTGATGGATCAAGGCCCGAAGCTTTTCCAATATTGATCAGCTATAATTTATAAAAACGGGTCCTGTGTGTTTTGAAATGAACAATGTATTGAAATTAAACTGCAAAAATCACATCACCACTCGTGAAATTCTTTAACATTAATTAAAACCGAGCTCTAAAACAAAAACTAGCTTTCGTTTTGCCCGTCGAAAAAGTGTTATACAATTTATACAAGAAAAAATATTAGATAAAGCTATACGTCAAGTTGCTCAAAATAAGGGATGAACCATGTAAAAAATATTCAGAGATGTAACACTGCACCTGACAACGGCAAATCCATATCCTTTAAAAGCATAAACTGAAGTAGCAAGAATCCAGGTGTACCTGATCAATACTTTCAGCTGGAAATGATTAAAGGCTCATTATTCTGGGAAGATATATTTTCTATAGACGCCTTCAAAAAGTTTTCTCTTCATGCTGTAGTTTCTCACACCCAAAAGTTTAGAACACTTAACTGGAATTACGAACGATTTAAATCAATAATTGGCGAACCATCCACTTCTACAGCAATGCAGGCAGAGTTCTTTATGGTGATGTGCGGATTTATCGACATCGGCAAAAATCAGTCTCAGAGCACGGTAAACATTGCTGATCCCTAGTCAAAATTCAAAACTTCGTGGGAACATATCCGTCGCCGATTTAGCAAACATTTCAAATTGTTCTTCTATTGCTAGGAAAAAATCTCTTCTGGATCATTTTACTTCTTTACAGGTTCAAGGAGTTAAAAGTATAACATACAATGGTAGTGTAGAAAATACAAACAGGTTTCTTTCATAATAAATAATTAAAATTTGATCACATTAAAAAACTGCAGATCAAGACATGAGTAAAAATTATGCCGGATTTGAAAGTAATAAGGTTGTATAACAGGGAAAGGGATATTCAAGTTTCATTTGAGCTAGCTTTAGTCTATGACACTAGGCTGCCTAGGCAGTCGCGATCACTCACGGTTTCCCGTATCGGAGTTTGGATTACAAAGATAATGTGATATAATACCTTAGAAGCTTAAGTTCAACACGTTGGTTGCGATACGGGCATACAGCACATCCAAGGGTCGTGCTGAAGTTCTTGCTGCTGCGAAATGACTCATGGATGGGTCGTTTGAATGTTTTAACAATATTTTTAAATTGATGGTATTTAATGAACCCAGTTAATGTTTGGTATTTATAAGATTGCTGACAGCTTTTGACTTCAAATTTGAGTTGAATATTGAGCTTAAGTTTAACCTATAGCAATCAATGTGTTAAATAAATGTGACACCTGTTACGCTTTAATTTTCAGTTGAACTATCAAAAAAGTACCCCAAACTTCTACTTTTAGTGATTGGTAAGCAAAGAAAACTGCTGAATAATTAAGAATCAGGATCAGCGATGAATCGGTATCGACAACGGCACAAATTTCAGAATAGGCACATTACTAATTATTTTATTTCGTAAATCGCATCATTGCTATCGTCGATCCAAGGTGAACATTGGTGTAATTTGCAAAAAAAAAATGGTTTCTTCACCATCACAACTGCGACACAGAAATCCTGAGTCGAAGAGTCTTCCCCCATTAAGTACTTACTAACAAATTAAACTCTAAGAAGAGCAAACTTGTCTAGTAACTTCCCTCACATAATCACAGTCTCTTTCTTCTTCTATAATGGTTTTCATTCAAAAAATGGTCTTTCATTTATGCTCATTATTTTCCTACTTGAAATGGATCATGCGAGATAACCGGCCTGACTTGCGGAAAACCACGGTGTATGGTCAATATCATTTTCATATTCTCATTCAAATAAAAAATACGTACTTTTGCAAATGTCCATAGCAAATGAAATACTTCCACAACACGGAACAATCTCAGGATGAAGAGATTTTTGAGACAAGCAAAACCATGATCGAGAAGTTGATCATAATTACATAGAAGCAATATTAGCTCAATAAACAGCCCAAACGTGAAGCATGCCTACTCCACTAATTAAACAAAAAATAACTTTCTTACCGATTACGGAAATACCGCTGTTATTATTGTCTTTTAGACCACATCATACAAAATAGAAACTGAAGATTTTTCAAATATGTACTAAATCAGGAACGAGTTTAATAATCATAATTGGGAAAAAATCATCAATACAAGACGTCCTCATAACCTGAAACATACGAAAGATAGATTAAAAAAAATGCTTAAATCTGTTCATTATGCACTATTATCCAAGGGTGGGTTAGTAGCAAAAATATACCATCAGCAGTCAATATTTTTAAATGTGAGCCATCGCCATCGAACTAAATAACCAGTCGGCTTTAAGCAAACAGTAATTTACACTTTTCACTCGACATTAAAAAATAGTTTCAACATGGAATGATAATGATAGGCTAAACCCCGTAACGCTTAATTCGCTAATGACTTATTACTACAGAACTGAGCGTAGCAGCATGAGCTGCTTCTTTGGTATCACAAGTTTAGAACAATTGAACAAATGAATTAGAGCAGTGGAAGCAAGACATCACCGTATACTAAGCAAAGCTCTCAATGGCGTAGAAGTGGTAGCTTTGTGGAAAAATTATCCTTATTAATGCGGGACACCAAACGCTAAACACATAATTCATCTCTCTGTCACGGGAGGCGTCTAACGTTACTAAAGAGAATGTGTTACACACTGCAAAGCCGTGAAACAACTGAGAAAATAACTAGAATGTTCACTAGAGTTGCACGGCAGTACAACCTGACCGCGAACATACTTTCAACTCCGACCACGAGCAGCTACTAGCTCAGGAATAAAGCTCGCGGAAACCAGTTCTACAGCTAAGCATAGAAGATGGCAAGCAGAAAAAACACAGTGGACGGTTATATCACAGATAATAGTGAGTGGAAAGGAAAACCTAGCCATTTCCGTCCTTACTCACTTAGAAGCCGGCATCCCTTGTAACAGCAAAAACCTACGTGCACAGGTACAGACGTGCATTCAAAAGGTACATTTGATGGCGTCGCCGAGACAAGGGTTTGTTTCGTACTGGGATAAAGGGTTCCGCCTCTCTAGCGTTCACAAACTATTTCCAAAAGATGTGTTCTCCTCTAATCGATTCATTTTTTAGGAATCAACTGCAGATCTGGTCGAAGTTTGGGCGCATATTGGAGCAATTTAGTGTAAGTTTTGAGAAGCTTCTTCCAGTAACAGCGTACATCCGACATGCGCAGATGCTGCGAAATGAAGTGACGGCCGCGGCGAGCGATTTGTTCGACCTCAGCGTCGTTTTCACGCACAAACTGAAGTAAATATCTGTGGGCGGAAAAGGCAAGGAGAGTGAGATCGAAAATCTGCTAGGGGCTGATCAAAGTCTCTAATGTACACAACAAGCAAGGAGAGCTGCACAATAAATTCCAATAATGTGACAACTCACAGAACTCACTTTAGGTGATGAACATGAGTCTCTTATGAATGATGTTTATAAGTGCAAACCTAAAACCTTAATTCCAAACATCGTCATCCAGGAATGTTAACCCGTGATCAGTCTTATTAAGCTTCTAGCGAATTAACTCCTTCAATCCAGCATAATCCAAGTCTACACAAAAAGCTCGCGTTACCAGGGGCTGAGCATGAGCAGTACAACACCGTCATGTTCTCGGGAGAAATTGGCATCGTTTTTTCTGCGGGAGTTTCAATTCAAAATTTATTTGAAAACGTAGAACAAGTTTTTCCCACTTTATTGTATAAACTCAAGTACGATTGCAGCTCTCCACGTGTACGGAGCACCAGATTTTTGACTCCCGACCGAGGCGGAAGTGACTGATTGCTTCGTAGGTGAGCTATGTGGCACGAACCTCTTGAGATGTATATCAACGACGCCTATTACACCAGTAATTTTGTGTATGTTGGGTTTCCTTTTTTTGTTGATTTAGCGCGCTAGTCGTACTCGTGCTTGCATGGTTAATATTTGTTGACTCGGAGTTTTTTCATTGAAGTCTCATTCTATTCAGTTATTAACTGTGACTATTAGCTAGTTTGGGCAGTCATTCTTTTTTCCAGACTTCGATTTGAAAGCTAACAAGGGGTTTATTCAATTCAAATTTTGCAGTAGCTGTTGTTAACAGGTAGATCGATTGCTTCTTGAAGTGACGAGTCATTACGATTAGTACAATTAGTCAACCTGTACCAGCAAACTATTGAACCTTCATTATCAGGGTCTATCAACGTTACATGCCCTAGTTTGTGCGAATCCCTTAATTAACTCAACCAAGATTTTTGTTCAATTGCCCCTGGATGAAATTATAAAAACTGATTCAGCTCAAACTATGAGTGGAAATTTTGTGTTGCTCATAATATTCCTTGCTCGCATTATTGTCATGCGATTACTATCGCCCACTGCGTAGCCATACTACGGTCTCTACCATTCTATGACCAGCTACGGAGCTGACTCGAGTGTTTCGCCACTATGCTGGTACGAGCTGAGCTTGCTTACTTTTCCGATTTGTGGTTTTTATCATTTCTAGGTGTATTTCCCCCAAATGAAACTCAAGTTGCGTTTAGAATAAAATCAAGTTCTTCAAAGTTTCAAATCCTCGAAATTGAAGTTCCTTAAAGTTCTATTACTGAATTTATATCAAATATAAAGTGCGTACATGAGAGTTTCATTGTCAGTAATTTAAATAGCAATTCAAAAACTGGAAACAATTTTACTACAAACGTACATGTACAGGGTGGGCCAGAAGTAACTGACTCTTTTAATTTGCTAATTATGGAAAACTGTGAACGCTTGCTTATTTGAAATAACATTTTTATGGTTTAAATGGTTTTTATAGTTTGGTTTCTATAACAAATCAAATTTACTTTCATGTGTGTTTTTTCAGCTGATGATGGGATTTATCCCGAAACGTTCAAAATATTTAGAATTTTATTCTTCGCTTTTAAATTTTTAATAAATTTGCGTTATCGCCAAGATAATGCTTCAAAATAAAATACGTATCAACTTTCTAGCGTTCATAGTTTTCCTTTTATTAACAAATTAAATGGGTCAGTTATTTGGCACACCCTGTATATACTCGTGGTCATTAATGCTAAGGTATCTCGCAAACATGTTTATTTGCAAAAATTCAGCAAAATATTGCGACTGAAGATATAACATGCGTAAAATTCATGGTATGTATAATAAAATAACTAGGTATTGTTATAATTCTTCCAAGCTACAGCTGAATAATAAAGAAACTATCAAAATCAATGGTAAAGAAAGAAATTTGCGTAATTTTTTTAATAGACAATGCTCATTTAATACCCATTTTTAACAACCTACTAGTTATTGAGGTATTTCCTTCAAATCTGCCACCTAGTTTTATTTTTTTATTGGCTGCCACCTAGTTTTATTTTTTCACTGTTTGAGAAACTAAACAAAGTGTTCCTAAAGATCAGAACTGAAAAAGTAAAAAACTTTTGACATATATAGCTGTAACTGCTTCCCATATCCCACATATGTATAAAATTAAAGTATACCTATGTAACACATACTGATTACCATTTAGATATTTTACATGAACCACAATCCATTCTAAAAATGAGGTCATTTGAGAAACTTGATATTCAATTTGATGAACTTCGCTTTGCACTTCGAGGGAAATGATTTCCATTTTGAAGAACTTGAATTTGAGTTGAAGGAATTAACATAGTAATGCTACAGTGCAGTTGTTGTTGCTGTTGTCTTCCTTTTGATATGAAATTTTCTTCAATTTGTCACTCAAGTACGAATGTTTGCTATTATCGCATGGCTGCTGCTTGTCATGCCCAGTGTTCCTGCGGTTGACATGTCAACTGCGTAATCGTAGTCGACTTCCGGATGTTTGCGATTTCTCGGAGCCTTTTGGAGCTATGGAGCCCTAACCAGTCTGGGGTTGAGAGCGCTCTTCTAGGATCTCACGTTTATTGTTCAATATTTACCAAAGCAAGCACCATAACGAATTGAGGTTAATTGAAGTTAGGTAACTTTAAACTTAAATTTTATAGCAGTAGCTTCATCCTCGAATATTTAATCCAAAACCTTCAGCATTGCTAGAAGTTTTGTGATGTAAAGTCCGAGAGCACCCAATTGTTTACACACATAAAAGCCGGATATGCGACTTGACTTACCTTGGAACCGTTACTTACTGACTAGCTGCCATGGAAGCCTTAAAACTATTATTTGGAATGTCTTTGAGACGTGTACTTCATTCTGCGGACTTTATTAAGTGTGTATTAATTACTTATTAGTCAGCTTTTACGAAAGATATAAACTTTAAATTGAGAAGTCCTATTAGTGTCGAGTACGGTACTAACTTAGAAAGATTTGAAAATCTATTGATGAAGAGTAGTGTGTTCAAATTAGCTATTTTAATATTAGCTACTAGTGCAATTCAGAGTTTGCTGGAGCGTTTTTTCAACTTGCTGTGTTATCCCTTGAATTATAACTCTGATATCACTTCAGTGTTAAAATAAATATTGCATTCTTTAGTACTTTATTTGGGTAACTATTCCTGTGAAATGTTTGATGTGACAAACACACTTGAATCTTTTTTAGTATTTTTAATCGCACATCGAAAATTCTCAGCCTTGTGATTCAAATAATTTGAAAAATTACCTGGTGAACAATTTTTGACTGTCAAATAATTTTCCTAAGTTCACGAAGGGAAGAATTGCAGCAAAATTTCCCTCGAAGGGAGTAATGTTTTAGCAATTTTTAAACACGTGAAATATTTGACAGAAGCCTAAGTATGTCGACGAAGTAACGCAAGTCTTACACGAAAATTACCGTAGGAATGTAAAGGGGTACAAACACGACACTCACGAAGATAAAGGCGAATGCACGTTTAGGAAGGTATAACTAAAATCGAATAGGAAGCCAAACAAAAGATACTAAATTGACACAAAATCAAAGTAATTAGAAAGCGAAACAGATTGAGACAAACATGCCAATAGAAACGGTTGAAACAAAATAGCTCGCAAATTATAACTTTGAAAAGTAATACACGTGCAAATTTGAAAACCTGAAACTGCGATATTACACCATAGAAATTTTAGCTCCTCCAAAAAAAATGACGAATTACGGCTGAGTACTGCAGTTTTGTTATCACTAAGAAGTGCAAGACGTCAGTCCCTGCTGCTGGCCTTGCGTGAAGCAAATGTTCAGCCGCTTGTGGCAGTCGGGCACTGAACTCGAGCGACACGCACTCGACATGGCTGCGTACTTACCCACTCTGCCACACTGAAAACTAAATGCATCTAAAATCAACTGTAGAGAGTAGGGCTTTACCTCAACTCTTCTACGGTTGCACGAGGAGGGAAAGGTACGTAGTGGATCCAGGGCTTCATTTGAGGGTAGAAAAATTCGATCCAATCGTCAGCCTGCGAAATGACAAGGGAATATATAATAACATACATTCCTTCCAATCGCGTCGTGTATGTCGCACTATTCAATCTCGTCTATCAAAACTAGTTTATTGTAAAATCTAATTTTGATTCGAGCGCTCGTTACGGGTTATTCAGCTCGGGTGCGTACATTGACGAAAATAGATGTTCTCAATAAATTTGAGTTGCAGGCTACTCACCTCATGGAGGACCAGAGAGCCACACAAGAACAGGTGTTTGAACCTAAAGCTGGCCGCCACTCCGTGAAAGTTGAACAAATATTTATGCGGGCAATGGTTCTCAAGTGACACTTCGGCTGCGGGTTCTGCATTCAGTGTATCCTGAAAGATGATACAAGGTGAAGTGTTAACGCATGACACTGTAAAAGGTAGACTTTAGTCGTAAAAAATTGAATTACTACAGAAAAATTGAAGTTGAGGAACAAAGAGCCCAAGAATGAACCATCAATCTGACATTTCGGTGTTGCGCATAAGCTGAGGACAAAAATATCCGACACATAATTTTAACTATGCAACACAGATCTAACACAATAATCAAACTTTGAATTCGTCTCAAGCAGCCTAAATCTTGGTCATGAAAACAAGTGGGCTCACTGTGCAGCGTGAACGCAGTACTTAGTCTTCACTTCAAGTTAGGTCAGAAGCGATAAGAGCTTTCAATAAAACATCTAAACATGTTTGAGATTTAGCGGAAGTACTCTCTAATGAAATTGGAGGCAAAGTAAATGGGAGTGAAGTCTGGTTTTGAGAGGTATACTGTTGAATATTTTGCATATTAGCATGCAATACAGAGATGGGCCAAAAATTACTGAAAAGCTCAGTGTACTACTTCTTGCTCAAATGATCGTTGAGATTGAACATCGTCTCATTGGAAGTAGGAGTCTTGGAATAATATTAACTCATCTGCTATTTAAGAAAATCGCTATGCCAAAATTTCCTGTGTAAGGGCTACCGCCAGTTCCTGCTCTGACCACTTAGCCGTTCGGAACAGACTATTCATAGACTCATTGCCCAAATCTAACTATGAAGGTTGTCCGCGCTTACGCCAAATAACAAAATCAGCGACTTATCTAGTGTTAAAACAAGAACGATGGCTCCAGGTTAGGTTGGAATAGGATGGGTCAGGTTTCGGTTCATTTAATATAAAAAATAATGAATATGGACGGTAATCCTACGGTAACAATGAAGATTATTGTTATTAATATTATACTAGTTAATTAGTCGATAGTCACAACAAAAGCAACATCAAAAAAGCAAAAATAAAGAACCATTTAGTATGGACTGTACCGAATCTACAAGCATGCATAAGGTGTGTTTCCTACACAGGATACCCTGTGCAGGGAAACAGCAAATGAAGAAAGAAGAGGAAGAAGAGGTTGTGAAGTGGGAACGAAAACTGAAAGAAGCCAAGAGGGCACGGAAGCCAGAAGCCTAACTATAGCTGAGGTAACCTAACAGTACACTGGATGGGGTTGCCAGTCCTTGTGACACAACATAGACAAGTTTACCTAACCTACACCTATATTTCCTATCCTATGCCTCATGCGGGGAGTGGACTTGAGAGTAACATCCAGAAGGTCTGATAAGGAGAAGCGCTGCAGCCAGCTCAAATTGAAGATGGGGCGTGAGTATTTCAGTCAGTCATGTGGGCCCAAAACAAGCGCGGAGACAAGTGCGTTGTGTGCGCAAATTTCAATTACAGTTACCACGCGGCCGATCGGCATCTAGTGAAATTCGAATCTCGCACATCCTAATTTTCATGAAAAAAATGAATATCAAATTGATTGTTTTTTTAACAACTCAACATATTCTCTTCAATTTTACGTCATAAATAACATTGATGGCTTTATCAGGTGTAAAGTCACCTTTAATTTTTTTAGTGCATTCAACCGAGAGTTCGGAGCAATAAATACAAGAAAATGTCGTTCAGGAGTGATGCCACCGCTGAATGATACAGCAAAAACGCATTTGTACCAACAATGCATAGAGATGGAAAATGCATCAAGTCTCCGAAATGCGACATTTGAGAAAAACTACCGTGCCAGTCAAATAGATGCACTGGCTTCTTAGATTAGATAAGTTAGGTTAAGCCTCCCGAATTAAAATAAGTATGTTCCAAAATGAGAATGAAGGACGGCACCATATGGTGTGGAATTTAGGGAACGGGGAATCTATACACAGGGTGTATTCCCACATGAGATCCGGTGCGCAACAGCAAGTTAAAAAGTAAATATATGAAACAAGATAAAAGCTTAAAAAGAAAAAAGCAGGTACTGAAAAACAAAACAGCAGTGAACCAAAAAAAGATGGTCCGTAACAAAACAAAAATGATCTATTTTAATAAAACGAATGCATTTTAAACTGTCAGGTCAGGAGCTCAATTCTTCACTCAAGGAACGCTAACAATTCTTATAAATGCAATGGATGTCTCCCCTTGTAAAGTTCCGATATTAGACGATCTGTTCAGAATTCAGCAAGTAAACTTACTAAACCTGGCTCTTGTCGTACTTTATCATCGGCTACAACACCAATTCGATACACTAAACTTTTCTTCGGTCATCATCAGTTCAGCACGCATCTTCGACTCCTCTTTGTCTATGGGTACTTGCAGGCTTCGTAACCATTCGAGCTTAAAGTGAGCACATATTTTGCAAACCTGTTCAGTTCTAACGAAGAATGATTAAAAACCTTATTGCGTTAATAATGTTGAAAGCAGTGACGTTCATTTTGATTTTAATGATGCCTAGCAAAATACTAAAACACACTACAATAAAGTTCAGAAAAATGAGATGATGTATACCTGATGTACCCAACACAAAATGCACAACGACTTTAGCTTCCCAAAACACTGTATCAACTACACTGCATTCAAAACGCAATAATTTGTTGCAACTCAGCTACAACTAACTACCAATCTGATTGCCTAATCTAGGTACATTAAGTGACATAGCTATGCCAAGCCATGTTGTATCACAGCAATCGGTCAAACAAAAATTGAATGATTCGCGCAAGTTTGAAACACATTCACATAATGATAGCGATGTTAGGCACTATGGTTATGAACATTGCCTAGTTTACACAGTAGTAATCAACATCAACACGCAGACATCGCACTGCCTTATGACGAGTGAGTTTTCTTGAAATGTGGCAAGTCATATAAACGAGTGCTGGCAGCGGCTAAACGACATGAAAGCAAAACACCGGATGTGCAGAAATATTTATTTTACTTCCTTTCCTTTACAGATTAATCATACTGATATAGGCCAGAAATACAAAAAGTTGAGCGCGCACTTTGAACGCAGCGTAAGTGGAAGCATGCTCACATGAAGCAATGAGGCACTAACTAAAAATATGGGCATGAATAAATCTAGGGATATGTGTAATGAATTAAGCAACTAAATGAACGCAGCACAAAAAATGTGTGATAGATAAACATTAGAATGAATCCACACGAAGATAAATGGTTGGGTAGGTGAATGGATGAACAGATAAGAATACGAATTACAGGATAATATAAGTCACGGAATACACCTGGATGAATACATGCAAAATAATTTATGATTACGTTATCAAGAATGAATTTTAAAACGTACAGAATAAATTTGTGAATGAATAAAAAGTTCATCCAGCAGATGAACAGAAGCATAAGTGAAGAGAGCAAAAAAAATATTGAAAAAAAGAAAATAAAAAAGTTGAGAGAATACGAACAGTGCTACAGGTGACTTATTAAATCAATCAAGGTTTAAATTTAACTTGAGCTGAGTTATACAAATTACCAATATTTTGCCATTTTCGCCTCAGACTAACTCATCAAAGTTTAGAACTTTTTGTTCAGACAGAAACTCCAGCAATGGCCAGTGTTTCCATTTTCAGGTAACCACAAGTTTTTTCGTTATTCAAGTCGTCGTAAGGTTATACTCGTATTTCGGTTAATACCACAAATTAGAGCAATTGATAACATTTGTGAAACTTTTTGGATGTTTCAAAAATTATTCAACGGTAATTAGCTATTGATTTGTATTGAGTTCAAGCTATACAATTCGTGACACACATTTGAATTATCAGTTTCACTCAACCTAATTAAGTTTTTCTTCTAAGCTTTATCATTCACTGGCGGAACAGTCAAAGTGAAACCTAATTCAAGACACATTATTGGAGAGCATATTTTGGGCATGGAGTAATATTTTATCACTCAGGGCAAATCTCTAGAAAGCATACCAGACAAATTGATAATAAATCAACAAGCTGATGCATAAAAAAACTACGCTAAAACAATATCCTAGAGTATATTTCAGGGGTACTGACAATTTCTCCTCTTGCCTTCTTTTTCCTGTGCTGTCTAAGATTCAGTACACAAGGGGCTAAATTTAAATGGCACCAAAAGGGCGTTGCATTCAAATTCCTTAGCTGGTACACCTTGTTACACTGACAAAAAACGTAAGCATTTCGATAAGAGAAAGAAAGAACGAATGAGATGAAAATAAAGACAAGGCACTCGTGCTGCAGGTCGGTTGCATGGTACGCCGGCATCCCCCACGAGTAAGGAAAAACGGCAAAGAATGAGAGATCAAGTCTACACGACAATGAATTAAAACTCACAAAAAACTTTGGTACCAAATGCTAAAAACTTTATGGTAAGAAGCTAGTGGGACCACTAAGGAGCGTTAGTTCCACAAGTTACACTGATGAGAACAGACACTACTGTCAACACGTCATTCTGAGCGTTGCTCAAGAATGCAAACATACAGATCTCTGAGCAGTGCTAAGTCACCAAGATGTGCTGAGCAACATCCAGCTTCAATGCACCCCCTGGAGGGATGACAAATTAAGTCATTAAAAAAAATTAGAGCAGAAATAAACGAATAAAGAGACACATAATAATAGAAACAAATGAACAAGATAATAAACAAGAGTAGAACTAAACGAATTTAAATACAAAATCAAATAATCAGATTCTTTGAGACTCCCTAACCCCAAAAATATTTAAAGCGTCCCATCAATGCACAAAGAGTGCATAGATTCCCTGCGCACAGAAACACCCAGATCGAATGATTGTGGAACAAGATAACACTCGGAGAAGAAAGTTATAGATGCTGAAAAAACTTCAGTGAACCGAAAAAAGATGGCTTGTAGCAAAAAAACCTATATAATTTCAACAAAAAAGAAGGCCTACCCAATCTTCAGCTCGAAACTTCTCTTCTTCCTCTTAAGAGCGCTAATGCCCACACAACCAATACTATTGTTGTATACCCCTGAATAAGCATAAGGAAAGACAGATGAAAATAAAAGGAACCTGAAGGTTGCGCAGGCATTGATGTGGGATATGTGCGAGTTCTGAAGTAGAGTTGCAGGTGGGTTATGTATGCAATCAGACAGAGAAGAGCGTGAACAGAGCGCAACAATAGCAGCAGTTACCTGGGGCGACTTCCACGCCTGGTTCTTGGTGTAGCTGGCGTCCGCGAGGTCTGGCCGCTCCCGTGACAGCAACACCACGCTGTCGCGCTCAGACGACGTGCGCGAGCCTCTGTGGTAGTGATGCAAAAAACACGGTTCTATTTAATGGCAGATTTTTTTTTGCAAATAAACATGTTTTTTATGTGTTTTTTTTGTTTTTTTTTGCACACACCTAAATTTTGTTAGGTATATGTCTGGTTTTTTTAGTCACATAAAATATATCAACATCAATGTTTTAAAGTCATGATTTTTTGTAATAAAAGCATCAAAAAGAAACCATACAGTAATATGCGGGGCATGTAAACACGAGAGAAGTTGGGCGGAGTTTATTTGGCCAGGTGTTGGCAGAAGGCAGGAATATGATCGAATGAGCACCTAAGCCTCGACAAGTGCGGCTTATATAGGGGGTATCCAGATACAGACAAGATGTGCGGCGCACATAGGCCCCCCCTTTATCCATGAGAGAGTACTATTCTTCAAAATAAAAGTTGTTAAACGAATTCCAAGGATTCGCAGCAGTAACTCAACCCACAGGTATCACGCAATCAAAAAAATTAACTAGCTAGCTCAACACTGAACAAAATAACAAGGAATGAATTCACAATTAATGAATGAAAGAAAATAAATGACAATTTTAAATGAAGATAACTATAAGGAACCCGCTCGTAAACCGTATATTTAATTACCGCGATTTACTGTAATTACCGTAATTTACCGCTCGTATATTTAATTACGTTAAATGTATCTCAACTCAAAAAGAAACTGAACAAATGTTACCAATACTCCAACCCAGCAGTTATCACAGATCAAACAAAACAAGCAATAACGAGGGTAACTTGAGCGAACACCATATATACGTACCCGTTAAAAAAAAATCGATACATTATGGTTAATAACCTTAACTAAAAACGCATAGTCAAAACTGCCAAGCAAGAACCGATTACATTACCAAAATGATTATAGATAAAATGCAAAGCAGATAGATTATAGGTAAAAAATAGAACGCGGAGAAAAAAAAAATCGCAGAAAACATACACATCAAACATCAAAATTAAAAAACACATCAAACTTAAACTAGGATTACATCAACAAATAATAGAACACTGAACGCGTTTTCCTTGCGTTTTCGCATTCTACTAAATCACTGCGCGCCAATATTTCGAGAAATTTTCAAACACAATTTAAATTTTCAAATTTCCGATTAAAAATTCTTTCCAATCATTTCAATCATCAGATTTTCAGATTTTCGG
>JACJUY010004768.1:46510-67547 GCA_014220935.1 Platorchestia sp. MABIK
GAAGCTGGGCAGGCTCAAGTGGAGCTGATCAGGCTCAAGTGGAGCTGGTCAGGCTCAAGTGGAGCTGGACAGGCTCAAGCAGAGCTGGGCAGGCTCAAGTGGAGCTGCGCAGGCCACTTGTCCAGGAGAACGGACAATCACTGGAGTCTCGCTGAGGGGACACACGAGACACCGAGGTCGTTTCACGATCTGGACAAATTCCATCGGCGTTGGTTTGGACAGGCCCCAGAAAGCCGCTCAAGGGAAGGTCCGACGACGAAATCACGGAGGCTGAGAGAGAGAGAGATTTTTAAACGAATTGTTTACCCCAAATGATAAAGCTGTAGGTAGTTACTTTTGTCTAGCTACTTAGCATGACGCGCATTTAGTATAGCTACTTGAGATGACGCAGCTTTCAGCTGTAGAGTTGGGGGGTGTAGCGAACACAGGCCGCATGTCGCTACGTCGGCGCGTGTGTTGTGTCGCCGCAACTACAACTGATGAAGACCTGTGTTGAATAAGTGCCCAGCCTTCACATGACTTGCCCTGTACCTTCCTGCAACATGTGCTCCTATTCACTAAAGAGGATATGACACCCAATCCTCCAAGCTCAGTGCTCGTTCAAATATATAAGGAGTGTCATAGAATTCCTTGAACAATATTTAACCAAAACTTCCATGTAATTAAATAAGCATTTTTTACTCTATAGCTGCATTTCCGATAATGTCTTGTTTAAAAGTTACGTCGAGTTAAGTTGTGTAGAGTGTAATTTACTTCACAGGCGGACCACTGCACTTTACCACGAAAATAAAGATGCTAACGACGAGTGTCGTCGGGTAATTGAAAAATCAATGTCAGAATGTTTTTTTCACGAATACTGGGATTGCATTAGGTTACATAGTTATAGTAGTGTTCAAACGTCGCCCATTTATGGTAATGAATAAAATATTTAAATCAGCAAAAAACCATTTAGTTATTATGTGAATATTTTCTTATTAATTGGACTATTTTGTCAATAGTTCACCAATTTTCAAATATATTTTAGAACTGGTCTCGAAATTCAAAATTTATTTCCTCGTCGTCAAAGAAATATAAGCCGTAGCATTAATTCCACCAAAAAAAACGTAGCTTCATTTCAAAAGATTACAAGCATAGGTAAAAAAAGAATAAAATAAACCAAAATCAACCGGCTTATTTACACCAGGGGAGCATTCAAGACATGTATCTGTAATATGTTCCAAAATCGCAGATGTCTAACTGAAATGCAGGAGTAGCGCTTAGAGTGTGGTCGGGTCAGTGATTACATACAATAGTTATTCAAAACGGGTTTGTAGATTCAGGCTTATCAGTTTTCGATCATTAGGTCTACCCTCTAAATCGAACGCTAGATTAAATGCCTTTCATTAGAAAATTTTGGAATCTCTTAAGAGATCAACCACTGAGATTGGGGCATTTGGCATGCCACTGTATAAATTTAAATAGTGGCACCATCGCTTGTGTTCACTACCCGAGGCAACGCAGGAGCTGAGACCGGTGTCTTGCGACCCGTGACTGGGAGTGGTGTGTGGTGGCGGGGCACCTGCTGGTATTCTTGCTCTGCTCACATTCTCTTCTCTTGATGATACTACTACTCATTTCTTTGCCTTATTTCGTTACAGTTATTGCTCAATAATTATGCATTGTATCACAATGTATCTACATAAACGTAAGAAAGGTCGAGAGTTCTAAATTTAGATGATAAAACTGATGCCAAGAAGCTGATGTAGTTGATACTGGAAGCTGATTAGAAGATCAATTTTCAGGTTATCTAGAAAGATCTTTCGCGTCTTCTGGCCTCAAAAATCATTTCAGTTTCCCTACCATCGAATTAAGTTCAAGTTTATCCCCTTTAAATAAGAAAGAAAGTGAAAAAAACAATGGCCGGAATATATTTTTAAAATTTTTTTTAAAGTCGATGAGCCCGAGTGCCCACTGCCCTCAAAGTGGATCAGGATCATAATGTTCGACAAATTACATGACACAAGTTCATATTTCCTAACAATACTCGTGATATTCATCCCGACTGCGAATCTGATAAGTTATAACCATAAATTGTGGCGTTGATAAAGCATGTATCGCTGATACGCTCATCACACACTTTCTGCAGGTGGGTGCGACGGACGGACAGACGCGGCTCGATCCTAGTATAGTATAGATTGTCGTGACAGTGACGATGACAGCTGGTGGTCAAAAGCGAAAATAGGTGATGAAAGAAACACTCTATCGCTCATTAACAGATAGCGCTAGTACTTTGAAAGTGCAATGACATGAAAACCTTCGTAAATAGCCTTGTTGGTTGGAGAAAGTTCTGGTGCATTCCGCTAACTTCGAGGTGGCAGTAATCAATATACCATGTGATAAAACGACAGGTGACTCCTTAAATAAATATAAATAAACAAATTTGTTTATATTTATTTAAGGAGTCACCTGTCGTTTTATCTCATGGAATATTGATTACTGCCACCTCGAAGTAACGGAATGCACCAGCACTTTCTACTATTTACGAAATCTCTCCTATGTTCTTACAGCGGGGGAAATCTCACTTAACTCTTTACATTGGTTGGTCCGCCTTGGTTGGTTGGTCCGTCTCTCTTTCACTCTCTTATTTGATGCTTAATGACCGTATGTGAGAAACGAGTTTCACCAGTGTGCATGTTAAAGAATATTTTAATCGCGGGTAATAATGTTAGGATGGATATTTGTGTGTTACCCACATCTGTTGTCGACATCTATTTGTTCGTCCTCCACCTGGTAAATTTATTCAAGTAAAAAATCTATTCCCGTCATTTTTAGACGGGTCGTGAACCCTAGTTCGAGTGTGAAAAGGCTAGATGTGCGATTGCGAGTCAGACGTTCGTCCGTTTAGGGGGCGAAAAAGGTGAAATTGTGTTGTGAAATAAAGTGGGATGTAAGCACGATTCAAAGAAATATTAGCAACGACAGCGCTCGCATTTTTACAGTAATCTTATTTTGAACTTTCTACTACGACAGCATGAGTATAAGGATGGATATTTGTGTGTTACCCACATCTGTTGTCGACATCTATTTGTTCGTCCTCCACCTGGTAAATTTTTTCAAGTAAAAAATCTATTCCCGTCATTTTCAAGCACGATTCAAAGAAATATTTGCAACGACAGCGCTCGCATTTTTACAGTAATCTTATTTTGAATTTTTTTGCGAATGATTTATAGTATATTTACTTGTACTGGTCACACAAGAGTGTGTAAGTGTCATCATGTGCCGTACCGCTACAATTACCTCAGCATTGTAAATTCACTAACTTCAGCATTGTGAAATCAACAACCTCAGCATTGTAAATTATATTACCTCAGCATCATAAATTCAATGACCTCAGCATTGTAATATCAAAAACCTCAGCATAATAATTTCAATAACCTCAGCATTGTAAAATCAACAACCTCAGCATTGTAAATTCAATAACCTCAGAATTGTAATATCAAGAACCTAAGCATTATAATTTCGATATCCTCAGCACTGTAAACTCAATAACCTCAGCACTGTAAATTCAAAAATCTTAACATTGTAAATTCAATAACCTCAGCATTCTAAAATCAGTGACCTCAGCATTGTGAAATCAATAACTTCAACATTGTAAAATTAATAACTTCAACATTCTAAATTCAATAACCTCAGTACCATAAATTCAATTTTCACAACATTGTGAAAGCAATAACCTCAGCATTTTAAATTCATCATTAGTAACAAGATCGCTCTCATGAAAATGGTATTAACCACACAGGCAGTCCGCAGAGCAGATGCACCTATCGCCAAGTTTGATGAATATGAATGAAAAGTTCTAACCTTAATGAAGACATATAGTGCCGTTAAGTTATCAATTGCCCCACCTACTGACGTATTTCTGTGTGTGCGTGTGTGTGTGTGCATAGTGTGTGTTCACTGGGTGTATCTGGATTTGCGTGTACATGTGTGCTTGTGTGAATTAGAAGTATGCACCTGTTTGAGTATGAATGAATACAAATTAGAGTTCTTAGGCATTTAAAGAATTCTGTGGAATATATATATGTTTTTCTTATACTCTTAAGAGAATTTTCTTTTTCCTCCTGTTTCAGCACTGACGATGGAATTTTAACAATGCCGAAAAGTGTGCAATAAATGTAATGTTCTTTTTACTTTGGATTTTCATTTTATTCTACGAGTAAGATTTTTTACGAATCGTTCTAATGGAAGTGTAACTTCTTGAATTATAGAAATAAATTAAAACTACGAAATAATAATTAATGACTCAACTTATATTATTCAACTAAATAAATGTAGACAGACATGGTCATCCAGCGCTGCAGTTGGCGGTATGTGGGTAACAAAAAGGCACAAGTAATAACCTAAATTATGAACTATTTTGTACTGACCATCAATGCTGATATGAGACAGTCTGTTGGGGTAAAAGTATTTCTCAGTTATGGACCATGAAATCTATTGAATGCCGCCTATTTAATTCCAATTATGATTCAATGAGTTCCTTGGCACAGCTGCGCCACTAGAACTAACCTTATCGGATGTGGTGAAGCTATATTTTACAACATATTATACAATGAATTCCAAATCGAGCATCAAATGACATACGTATATTAACCAGTATACTACATCACTCTGTAGACAAGTTATTTGTTTGATTTTATCAAGAGTGAGAAGAGAGCCTTCATTGGCGTGACATCTGCACGTGATCTCCTTCGTAGCGTGCAGCCAGCGGGGGTTGTATTCAAGTCGTCATCAGTATTGCGATTATGGCAGCTAAACGATTTCAAAAGGCGTATTTTGAGCCACAAGTAGAAATACACTTTATTATTACATACAGTGCGTGTAAAAAGCCCTACACATTTCATACCTGAAGAAAATTATTTATTTAAGCTTCACCTTAGCTTTACCAAAAAAGCATTAACACAATCAGTAAGCTAATCGGACTCGACCCATCGCAAGATATCGGATCAGCCCGTCAGAAATGCGGTTAACATTTCAAACAAAACTGCATTCTTAGCATGGTCTAAGAAATTATTGGAACGACAAAACTCTAGCAATTATTTCAAAGTTCAAAGCTTACTGTAAATATATCAGTTATTGGTTAACTTTTTATAAGGTTGTATTAATGTAAGGCGTTTGTGCATTTACCTGTAAAAAGTGCCAACACAGCCCATCGTTCGATTCTCTTTTATTCTTATTCGTTTGTAAAATCCCTACTTATAAATACATTCCTTGAGTTTACGTGTTTGATATCAGTAAAGATTTTACACTAAAGCCTGGTATTTTTTGTGCTTGAGTCAACGAGCGGAAAATTAGTTCTAGTGTATTTAGGTTGCGAAATGACTTTAGTTTTCTGTGTGAAAATCTGAGGTTGCAAAAGCTATATGGAAGTAATGAGGTAAGGAGTGAAACTGTTCGGTTATTCTGCTAATTCTTATTCTCGAGTGAACTCATGCAATTTGGCATCATTATTTGCGTCTCATCTTTTATTTTCCAATTATTTGTGCGCCTGCAGTACATGGAATTCACCAATGAAACATGAATATTTTTCAATGCAGTTCAATACAATGTAGAAATCGTACACCTAATTTTAGTATAAATTTACAGTCACATCAGGCTTGATTTTTTTACTCAAATTTTGCCTAATTTAAATTTCCTCTAATGGGTTCTCTCCAATAGTTCAGTTTTTTTTACTGCCAGAGTGTACCAATGCAAAAGTTCAATTTTAGAAAAATATTCTTCTAATTCACGTGAAGTGATTATTACCATGAGGTGCAATGTCTGTACACTGCGAGTAAAATGGCATTCTTAAGAAATTTGTAAACAAAAAACATTCTTTTGTAATTTTTCACATTGTTTTTATGAATAAAATATTAAAGTATGATCAGTTGCATGCTGACAATACAAAGCATGCTGACAATAGTTATACATATGGCGTCTGTAACATTTTCAGACTACTCATTTCACTATTTGATTTTAGGTCTTTTACTCCGATGAACATTTACTAAATAAACGATACAAGGTGGAATAATAAGTCTGAAATATCATGAAATAATTTCCAATTAACAAAGAAACACAGCGAAGACTTTCTGGCGCAAGGCATTTTCAAACGTCTCAGAAACGCCCGCACTCAAACTTGCGACCGATGGCATCCGTGACGAATCATCCCTTTTTCATTAGTGCGGAACACTTGATGAATGTAAGATATCGGATTACATAACGACAGAAACAGCTTAATGTGTGGCTGTGTGTGACCTGTGTGGCTCTGTGTGGCTGTGTGTATGACCTGTGTGGCTGGGTGTGTGACCTTTGTGGCTGTGTGTGGGCTGTGTGGCTGTGTGTGTGACCTGTGTGGCTGTGTGGCTGGTGTGTGGCCTGTGTGGCTGTGTGACCTGTGTGGCTGTGTGTGACCTGTGTGGCTCTGTGTGGCTGAGTGTGTGACCTGTGTGGCTGTGTGTGTGACCTGTGTGGCTGTGTGACCTGTGTGGCTGTGTGACCTTTGTGGTTGTGTGACCTGTGTGGCTGTGGGACCTGTGTGGCTGTGTGACCTGTGTGGCTGTGTGACCTGTGTGGCTGTGTGTGTGACCTGTGTGGCTGTGTGCTCGCAGTCGCACAGTGGTTAAGGGCATCTCCCTTGCATATAGGAGTCGAGGGTTCGTATCCCGGCGCTGGCGCGGCGACTTTCCCCGTTGGGTATAAGGGAAAGCTCAACCACAATACCCCACTCAACCCAAGTGTCGGAAATGGGTACCGGCTTTACGGGGGAACCGTCATGGTGTCCTATATATAGTGTTAGTTATAAGGCATTTGAAAAACCAATGCTCAAAATCATATGTATCAGGCTATATTGGAAATAAAGCATCCTAAGATGCCGATGTTTGTTTTGTTTTGTTTTAATATGTGGAATCGTTGGCCTGGTACCTCCAAGCTCATGACTTTGAAGACAGTCTGAACTGAGCAGCCTTCCAAATAACGCGTGTGCTACAGTGATCAGCGTATTGTGAGAAAAGAACTGTTTTTACCAGTTCGAAAAATTTTGTGACATCCTCAGTGTTCAAAATCTGCGGTGCAAAGTTATTCCACGAAACTTTGAGCGTTTAAAGGACCAACAGCCGCACATAGAGTGATGGAGCAGCCTGCTTCTTCCCCTGATTACTGGTCTGCTGTGAACTGGCAGAAAATGTGGAAGTTCATCCGTGAAGTGGACCATTCCATTTTGTTCGTTGTATCGCCTGAAGATGAGGAGGCCTACCTGAGTATGGTGAGTGCACCCATCATTTGTTGACAATTGTTGTTCATTTTAGACGATGAAATTACTCACTTAGTCATTTTCCATATAATTTAAATTGACAGCAGTGCTCATGGTACGCAGCGATATTATGCTTTGATATAGAAAAAGTGTAGAGGCAGTATAAGCGGTGTGGCAAAGTTAACATGCCAAGGAGCTTAAATTTTAACACAGTGAATATTTCCTATATACTTTTTCGCATGTAGAAATAATCGCGAAAGTAGCCACATCGTGGTGGTAATTAAGGGAAAATTGATTGCATTTATGTTATAGATATTCGAGATATAACGAAATAGAACATAAAGTTTTGACAACACTTCTATTTGACGGTTCCAACGTCACAATGCCTCATTCAACTGTTAACGAGTTCACGTATTTAATAAGACGTCAAATGCTCAATTGAGTGATCTGTAAAATTTCCGTCAATAATCATTGTTCATTAAAAAATCATCTTATTTTTAATGGCACCTCGGAACCCCTCAGAAATTAGCCGCTAAATTCATTTTTTAATTTCCATTCGGGAGTCACAGCTCTAATTCTTTTCATCTCCTTCTGTTGTGTGGGTTGGTGTCAGGACTGAGAAGGTTCTGTGGGCTACAATGGGGATGAGTGGGTCTTTATGAGTTGACTACATTGGACTCTTCGTTATTTTATCCCTCAAATAAATACAAATACGGTTTGTATTAGGTGAAGTTAGTGCTGCGATAATAACTTTTGTGTTCTACAATATTGTAGTATTTGTTATAAGTCATGTGTAAGAAATGAACTTCAGACGCAGTCGGAATATCATGCTTCCGGCTTTTTCACCATTTCCAGATAACTATTTCCTACCTAGAATTACGCAGGTGTCTGCAATTTAATGTCAGTTTAATGTCAAATGTCTACAATTTAATTTATTTAGGGAATTTTTTCAATTTTTCAAATAGTTTTAGTATTTTAAAGTAACTATAAACTCACGTCCTTTGAAAGTAATTATCAAAATCTAAAAAACACTGGATTTGAAACTTTTTCATTTCCTGATGGAATTTGAAAGTAAATTTCTCAATTTTCTCCTAAATTTTCTGTTCAGTGGGAATCATGTCACGAAGAAATGTTCATAGAGCAATTCCATGAGAATACTTATCACTTCTATGTTACTTTGAAAGTTGCATTTGCATTGAAATTGATTTTTGTTTTCATTCTGAAATTGACTTCATTCCTAAATAGAAGGTCGTGTAACATCAAGCAGTCGTGAAAAATATTTGACTCGTTTTCTTTCAAAATGTTTGTCTTAAATTATATCCCATTCATCTTCCAATTTTTGCATCAATGCTCAAAGAAGCAGCTGATTTTTTAATCGATTAAAACTACATTATTTTTTAACCATATTGTCACGTTTTTTCTTCACACATGAAACCGTTTTGCAATACACAAGGCATTAGGGATTGAATTAAAATGCAATAAAACTCCACTGAAAGTTTATTAAATTCAACGCAAGGTCAAACGTTGTTCGTATTTTTAGTGTTTGTGTTTGTGTAATCAAAAAAACAACAACAGTGTATTCAATTTTATTAGAGGAAAAAATATAGAAGGAGGATATATCAAAATAATTTTTTAATTGGACTTTACACAGGGAAAAACTAATAATTGGTTATTTTATCTAGAAATTAATGATGAACTAATCATTGAGTATTTGTACACTGCAACGCAATGAGCCTACATTGTACCTAACATTGATTGTCTGTACTTTCTTTCATGCGCTGTAAGTTATCGACCTCTTAACTAAACAATTTTATTTGTCCACAGGACGTCACCACAGCTCAACGGGGCCACCAGCACCTCGTCCCGCCGATGTGCTTCCGCGAGTTCCGGAGAATCATAGGCACCGCCCTCTCGCGTCCATCCCTACCTCAAGTGGGAGCCCTGGTGTACGTGCTGACCGTTGTCTTCGAGGGCGGTGATAGTATCTATGATGGGTACACCCCGACTTCTCCTTATTCTCTCGTACTGTCGATGAAATGGTACGTTTTGGACGTTGTTGAAGGCATTAATCTTGTCCTTGAGCGCATTACGTCGCCTCTACTCTACAACGGGAACGCCATCACTCACCTGAGGGACGTTGCCCGGTTTCTCTTCCTCTACAACGTGCTGCTCTGCGACCCCCTGTATGAGGAGATGCGCTCCGTCGTGGTTGACGACCCTCACGGCAGGACCACCTTCTACAGCGCCGTCCACATGCAGAATCTGGTCGCCAGCTTGGTCTTCCCTTTGATTCTGCAAGGGGCTTTTGCTACCAGTCCCCTCCAGCTCCCCATCACGCCTTGCTCTACGGTGGAGAAGATGCTGGGCTGCAGGACCCCGAAGACTTGCGCAGTTTGCCAGGACGCCATTCAGGACGACGATGAGTTCTGCGTGCTATCGCCATCTCTTCTGCGACCGCTGCGCCCCCGCCCGCCTCATGCCGCAGTGAGTATAATTCGCTAAGCGACTTTTATTTTATTGCGAACTACCTGCGGGGAAATTAGGCACAAGGTGTTGACTCCATCCATGTTTCAATGTGGCACTCAGTGACATTGGTAGATGCTGTTTTATTTAAAAAGTTTTATCGCAATTTGATGGCGCTTAGCAAAATTTTTGGGGGTTCAAAATTTTTTCTAAACATAGTTTTTTGTGTATGAGATGTGATATTAGACTATCAGCAACACACTAGTTCGTATGTGTGTCAAAAAACATTAATCGATATTAGAAATAAATATTGATTTAAAATTCCCTAATTAGGGAGTTAATAAAATGAAACATTTTTAATGATCATAAACCTGAAATATGAGAGGGAGACGAAATAATTTTATGTTCATGTTTTGAGCGCCTCGTTCGATATTTCACTGATGATTAATTTAGTTCATGAGTGCCACCGAGTGAAATGCAACCAAGCTTATTGTTTATTTTTTCAAATTTATGACTTACTCAGTTCCAAGGCTGAAGCTTTATAGGTGAATTTTGTCCTGCTCGCCCCTACTTCTCGATAAACAAAGAAGAGCTTTTATTTCATCACATAGTCTTTCAGTATTGATCAGATGAGCTGTTTGCGCAAATTTCATCCGAAAAAAAACACAGCAATCAACTTGAGTTTAAAAAAGCATATCTACCCTGGATGAGCTGACGAACCCTTATCAACTTGGTATTGTTCGACATCTGCACTCACGTTGATGTAGACCAGTTTAATATAGGAACGATGCTACGCAGCATGGTAACTCCTGATTGCAGTCATCAAATTACTGGTGGAACTAGTGTCTGGTGGAACTAGTATTCTGTGTGACTCACGTATTGATAGTTAAAGTTAAGATTCGATTTTTCCTTCCACGCCCTATAATAGTATTGAAAATAATAACTCTGCAATGTTCTTCTTCCAGTTGCCCGTGTCCGGTATGCGGTGCTGGCAACAGCTTCTGGATGAGCAAGTCTCCGCTGGTTGAGTACCAGAAGCACCTGGAAGCCGGCAACTCTGCGCCTCAGCTGGACGAGGGCTTCGGGTCGCTGACTTCGGATTGCCTCAGGTATCTTTTCGGGTTGTACTGATAACTGAACCCAAAGTATGGACACCCTTTGACCTTCTCGTGATGATGATTGTGGCCTTTACGACCAATTACGACACGCTCAACCGTTTGAGACGAGCTGTATTAAATTACGAAGTGAACTGTGTACTCCTGTGTTGTCTGTATCGCATTGGAGCCAAGACCGATGGCGTTATTTTAACGACGAACCAAATAATTTGTTGACAAGCAGCTTCTTACTGTGATAAATATGCCAAATATATTTAAATAGAGTGTTTATACGGAGTGTTTGTTATTTATCTATCCTTTTCTAATTTTCCTTGGAATAACACATACACCTGGAAATTTCGAAGTTTAGTTTTCAGACTGACATGTTTGGTTTGCCTGACGTAGAAAATGTTAAGCCGCATCATTCACAAGAGTTGTTTTGTCGTTCCAGGCAAAACTGTCTGTTGCAGTTAAAGTATGCCTAAGTATTGGACCAAGACATGTATTGAATTTTACTCATTCATCAGTAATTATGACTCAATAGGTTACTCCCCAGAGCAGCGATCAAATGACTAAGCGACTATGGGTGGAATAAGGTAACATCTATTCAATAACATAACATGATGGAACCCAAATCAGGCATCAAATGACCGACATTTATCAGCCAGTTTACTACATCACTGTCTGAAAAAAGTCATTTACTGATATTATCAAGAATGTAACGAGCCCCTTGCTTGGCATGAGATCTGCACGTGATCTCCATCGCTGCGTGCAGCCAGCGTGGGTTGTATTCAAGTCATCATCAGTATTGCGATTGTGAGAACTAAATGGCTGTACTACACTGCGTATTTTGAGCCAGAAGTAGAAATACACTTCATCATTACGTACAGTATTATTATTATTAATATCATTTAACGACAGCTTCGGTCCAAGACTATTTAGCTGTCGCTTTGGCAATGTGCCAAAGTTACAAAATATTATACATTTTTATGGGATCATTGCATTGTAATAATAATAATAATTTACGTTTCGTTGCGTTTTGTTGCGTTTTGTTGAGTTTCGTTGCGTTTCGTTGAGTTGCGTTTCGTTGCGTTTCGTTGAGTTGCGTTGCGTTTCGTTGCGTTTCGTTGCGTTTTGTTTCGTTGAGTTGTGTTTCGTTGAGTTTAGTTGAGTTTCGTTGAATTTTGTTGAGTTTCGTTTCGTTGAGTTTCGTTTCGTTGAGTTTCGTTGAGTTTCGTTTCGTTGAGTTTTGTTGAGTTTCGTTGAGTTTCGTTGAGTTTCGTTGCGTTGACCGTTAGCTCGGGTCCTCACATTTGCCCCCTGGGAGCGCTAGTTCCCATAGATACAATAGTTGTATCCCCCTGAGGGGTCAGTACTTGTAAAAATCCCTACACATTTTATGACCGAAAAAGTTAGCGAATGAAATTTCACATCGAATTTTTTTTTTATTCGAACTAACGAAGTTAATGTAAAACTTCTTCTAAATAACTACTGAATTCCTTTTGAATTGTGAAATCACGGGTGCATGAGCGGTTATTTTTTCCCTGAACATTATTTCTATTCATGTCATCAGAGCCATTATACAATCCAAAATAACTCGTTAAAATAAACAAAGAACTGCCTATCATGACGTCTAAGATGCATCCTCAACGCTGGATCGGTGGCGACAAATGCACAGATGTTCAGACAAAAAAAAAATAAATATTTAGTGTCGTGGTGTGGCACCAAAACTTCAAACGCATTCTTCTTAACGCTGTACTGGCCAGTCCACTGGGGGTTATTCAGGGCGATTTATTTTAAGAAAATAATCTTTCTCCAATTGGAAGCTCAAATTTGATGAGTTTTTACATTTCACGACCAGCTACTGTAAGTGACAAAACTTTTATTTCCTCTGCTATATTTGTATCAAACGCCTGTTCTAAAAAGAGAATGTTCGTAAAATAAAATCTGTCAGCTAAGTGCGTCAGAGAGTAGTTCTACTTTGACGGAACAGGCACTGGGAGGAACAGCGCGTCTAATCTCACGTGACGGCAGAAGTTTCACTGTTCCATTTGAGACTTCCCTTCATAAAACGTGACCGCTCAATAGCGTTGTGATGACCACACCATGGAGCTAATTAAACTTTTGCACATAAATTTTTTCAGTATAAATAGTAGTTATCAAATCCTCAATTTGCCTCGAACATGGGAATGGTTAGACTTTCATAGATCCCTGCAGAACTGAACATCTGAACTGGTAAATTCCTATGCATTTAAAATAATTCTAATTCCTCAAACAAGCAGCAAGTAGAGAATATAACATGGGCAACTTATAAAAAATACTCAATTGTCCCATGATGACCGTGAGTATTTACTCATCACTCATTTTATAACAAGCAGCATTGTACTATCAAAACTGAAACTTAGTTCATCGCCAGGCTAATGAAAATAGGCGTCAAATGAACTAAGTTTTCATGACAACTTTCAAAACGCGGAACTTATTTACCCGAATATCCGAACAATTAACTCAAAACTCATTTGTTCATTTCAGTAAAGGTGTTCATACTTTGTACAACGAATGTTAACATCTCTAGGGTATTGTGAGAGCAGCGCATGTTTTAATTATTAGCACTCGTTTCAAAGTCATCTTTGCGAATTAGCAGTTTTTCTTCTATCGGTATTGCAACTCAGTCGATTTTGTGCGATCAATCAGATTTAAAACTGTTCACATGTTGCTATATGAGAGTGTTGCGCAATTTTGTTGATACATTACTTTTCAACGCAACCTTTTTCTCACTACTTGATAATCATTTACGAAGGCGTTTCAATCTGATTCGGTAAGACGTTTTTTTGTCTTTTCTTATATCGTTTCAATTTATAATTAAGGAATTACGAAGAATTCTCTAATAGTATTGAAATTATAAGTTGTCAACCACCTCTATTTGTATGAAATATTCAGGAGGTGAAATTTAAACTGTTACTCTCAATAATATAATTAGCCCCCGATAAGACTATAATACGCCTTGTAAGGTTGTCTATCAGTTATAAGGACCTTTATATTAAGAAATTATTAAAAGCCAATGTGCTATACATCACAGGTGTTAATTTTTTTGGAAATAAACGGGTTTTCGTTTTATTCTTTCAGCTTTCTTTCTTGATCTAATTTAAGGGGTATCTTCAATGCCTATTTTAATATCCAGAACAAAAGGTCGAATGAACAGTGGGCATACAATAAAAATGCATTTTCTAAGCTACAAGTTAAAAACTTGAAAAGATAAAGAAAACGACAAGGAAACATGTATAAATCTTGATACAGTAACACTTCCTTGAAAAAAGATTAAAGATTATAGATTAGTTTAAGCATCCCTAACCGCTACAAAAGAGTGTATCGAAGAGAGGAAGGAGGAAGGCACCATTTAGTTCGGATATTAGGGAATGCGGAATCTATTCAGAAGGTGCATAGAAACAGTGAACTAAGAAGAAGTTCATGAAACAAGATCAAAGTTGAAGAAGAAAGTAGTAGGTGCTGAAAAAACAGGACGGCAGTGAACCGAAAAAAGATGGTCTGTAACAAATTATTATTATTATTTAAGAAAGTTTTAGCCTCCCTTGACCACGACAAAGATGTTCTAAGAGACGAAGGAGGAAGGCATCATCAGTATTATTATTATTTTTGGGTTTTCCCGCCGTTTTCGATACTCAAACGAAATCACAGCGTAATTTGATAGCGTTGCTACATGTAGCTCTTTTATTAGGAATTTGCGGGGAGGTGAGGATCATCCCAACCTTTTAGTGCCGTGGTGTGTCAGCTTTGGTCTGACGGAAGAGCGACGGTGTGGAAGGCACCATTTAGTATGGAGTTGAGGGAACGCGGAATCTAGAAACAGTAAGCTAAGAAAGAAGTTCATGAAACAAGAAAAAGTGTAAGAAGAAAGTAGTAGGTGCTGAAAAACAGGACAGCAGTGAACCGAAAAAAGATGGTCTGTAACAAAACAAAAACCTATTCTATTTTAACAAAAAAAAAGCCTACCTAACCTTTAGCTCAGACCCTCACATTGTCCCCTTGGGAACGCTAATTCCCATAGATACAATAGTTGTATCCCCTGAGGGGCCTTGGAAAAAAGAAAGAGGGTTCATTCCCGAAGAATTTATTGCATGAAATTCATATCAACCGAGTACAATTTAGAATACTACTTAACAGAAAGGACTTAAATTGAATGACAAACGTATGAAGTAGACATCAGCTGCGTTAGGGGTTGAATATTTGATCGAAATTATTGGAATTAAACTATTCCCTTTAACATCTTCCTTTACACACTAAGACTGGAATTTAAAAAATACTGTCAATCCTACTGAAAATGCCTCTGCAAACAGTCTCCTCTTACATTCACACAAGAGCTCAGGCTGCCGCAGCAGTAGTTGATTTTGTTGAAGGTATAATGGGTGAAAATCAATTATTTTGCCTCAAATCCTAGAAAGTCGACGTTTCGGAAATTTGAAACGAATTTTGCCTGCATACATGTCAATAAGTATGTACCAAGTAATTAACTCGGGAAAGATTATTTAGTACACAACAGTAGTTGTTTTCAAATTCTAACCAAAATAAGGCTGGCACAAGAAATTCCCAGTAGTCAGATACGAGGTAGAGCGGCCGTTACACAAGGCTAGCATGATCATTTCACCATCAAAAAGAACTGTGAACCAAAACCGAAGTTTCTTGGGAGCATATAAGAAAATTCTATATATTGCATTTTGGGGATATTACTTATGTTTATTTATCTGTACTACAACAAAAGGTATTCTAATGCCTATATCAAAAGTTGAAATCAACACTCACCTGAATAATAGAAATGTTTGCTAACTGTTGACAAAAACAAAAATACAAAAAACACTTAACCAAACTGATCAAAATACCATTCTAAATAATTTTTACATAATCAGAAGAGGTAGATTAAAATTAATTTATGAAAAAAACATCGCACAATCAACACTCAAGTCTAACACCTGCACGCACGCAGAAATGTTTTTCATTGCCATTTTTTGCAATTAATATACGTACAGTATATTAATTGCACTTAAATATACAAATCAATATGCTATTGAATTTATGCACATAAATTTAAATACGTCCAGTCTATCCACAATTTTCGATAAAAAATCCAAGATTTTTTAGTTTGGAATAAAAGTCTATACAAATAGCGTATTTACGACATGAAACACTGAAGTAGATTACCAGAAAAATACATTTTAGTAAAAACACAAACAAAGAACACGAAATAACTGAAGACCGTGACCATTAAACTAGACTAAAACAAAGAAAAAGAATCTGTAGTGCAAATTAGACATAGCCACATGCATGTAGTATGCAACGCTCTGAAATAGAAAAAATAACTGATTTTCACACGTAGCTGTAGACAGCCACTCATTTCATATCAAATTTTTGTTTCCTCCAAAAAATAAATTAAATGAATTCCTCGAAGCTTCGCAGAATAGTGCACAAAACAAAGAATGCAGTGTCAATAAGGAAATGGAATTTTACCGAGAAGTATGCTACGGAGCCCTTAGATTAGATAAGTTAGTTTAGGTCTGTAATCTAAACAATTTTTTCAAGGAGAGTTGGGAGGAAGATTTCATTTAGTAAAGACTTCAAGGAACGCAGGGTCTATGCACATGGTTCATAGATTCAGCGAGTTGCTGAATAAACAGGACAGAAGCGAATAAAAAATCAGACAGTAATTCTTCATATCGCTGAATTTCTTTGCGTATCAATGGCCAGACGTAACGTATTGAAATCAAGAGAAGTGTTCTATCTATGCCGGATTGATTATTTTTTGGTTTCTGGCTCCTTGACCACTACGAAGATACTCTAAGAGAGGAAGGATGAAAGCGCGATTTAGTATGTAGTTGAGCAAACACGAAATCTAAGCACTAAATGTGTTCCCGCACAAGTTGCCCAGTACAGAAAAAAATACAAAGAAACGTTAGGCAACAAGATGTAAGGTGAAGAACAAAGTCACATGTGCTGAAAAACGGACAGCAGTAAACCCTAAACGGAACAAAAAAACATTTCAACAAAAAAAGCCTCCCTAACTATCAGTTCGTAAAATCACAATTTTCCTCGGGAACGACAATTCCCATAGACACAAAAGTTGCGTTCCTCTGAGGGAGAAACTCGTGATTTTTGATGACATTGAACAACTAAAATATTTAAGAACTCAGACATGTGGTGTAGTAATTAGACATTTGAGCAGTCCCAAAATATGCATTTCACTTCCAAAAAGGAAACGAATTGTTGCAAAAATGTTTCCTAGCTTGGTGTAGCTTAACATTATTCTTTTGAGCAGAGTAATAATCCCATTATCCACACTTGAACAGCTGACCTTCACCATGTTTGCTGGCTAAGTGTTCTTTGAGTCTACTCGTACGAGCTGAGGAATAGTCACAGATCTCACACCTAAATAGCTGACCTTTACCATGTTTGCTCGCTTGGTGTTCTCTCATCCTATTCATACGCGCAGAGACATAGTCGCAGAACTCGCATATGAACAACTGACCTTTACCATGTATGCTAGCGCGGTGCAATTTTACACGACTCTTTACAGCAGAGGAATAGTTGCAGAACTCACACTTGAATAGCTGCCCTCTCCCATGTTTGCTGGCAAGGTGTACATTAATTCTAATTCTCTGATCAGAGGAATAGTCACAGAACTCACGCTTGAACAGCTGACTTTTAACATGTATGCTGGCACGGTGCAGTTTAACACTACGCTTTTCAACAGAGGAATAGTCGCAGAATTTACACCTGAACAGCTGACTTTCAACATGTTTGCCGGCAAGGGGCCGTTTTAAATTCTTCATGAACATAGCAGAGTAATCACACAACTCACACTCGTAGTAACATCCCAATTTATGCCTGACACGGAGGTGCAGCTCCATTAAGATCCTTCTTCTCCTTCTACTCCTATCAGTGGAGTAATCACAAAGTTCACACAGTAAGGGCCGTAACACGAGTCGGTCAGGGTGTGCGGCCTCAGCACCGCTGCCGCTACCCGACACATCTGATGATAGCAGGTCAGCTCTTCCTTGAGATGCACCAGCTGGTCTTTGATGAACAGCCCTTGTCTTGCACGCATCAAAGCTGTCTTCCCTCAATTTGTCCTCTGCTTCTGCGCGCCCTGAACGTGCCTCAGTACATTCATTGTCTACTTCTCTCTTGAAAGTAACCGCGTGAGAGCCTGGACTTGAACTGGCCTGTGAGGGGGAACTTTTCCCAATTATTACTGACAGGATTTGTCAATAATTTCAGTCTTATTTTCAAATAACCACTAAGATTATTTACTTGGGGTTCCCATTCATTTTTTAAACAAATTTGCGCTATCGATGATATGTGTTTTTCCTTTATTTGGCCAAATGCATTCCAGTGTTGAAGACAAAAAAATAGTAGAAATACATAAATATACATAAATAATGATGAAGGAACGGAGGAAATAACGATGGCAGAAGCGCAATTTGAAAAGCCTGTTCTCTTTTCACAGCCGATGAATACTTCCATGCCCGGCGATAATCTAACACATTTTACAAGCTTCTAAAATTGCAGTGGTTGTTGCAAGAAACAACTATACAAGAACCGCGACAAAATTAACCAGCTGCATCAGCAAATGTCATAACCACAATATTTCGAATGAAGATTTTTACAAAAAAGGTTTATTGTTTACGTTTTTCCTCAAAAATTCATTACTAACTTGATTAATCTTCTCATTTTTATAGACAAGAAATGTGGGGGCCTGGAACATGTCGCTACAAAATACATATGGACTAAATTCAAATGCTGCGTGGAATGACCTCAAATGCCCCACTGGACGCAAATGGAAGCATTCAAGAAAAGAGTGAGCGACCAATTGGAAGCACACAAGTGGAGAATAAGCAATCAATTAGAAGCATTTAAGAGAAAAGTAATTAACCAATATGAGGCACTCAAGAGGAGAGTAAGCAACCAATAGAAAGCCCTCAAGAGGAGAGTTAAGCAGCCAATAGAAAGCCCTTAAGAGGCGAGTAAGCCACCAAATACAGCACCTGGGATTTCTGATGCCAGTTAATGGGTGCGTCCTTCACAGTAACGGCCTTCAGCTTCACAGACATTTCGCTTTTGATGTAAATTTCTTCCAGATGGCTCCCAGAGCTGGGCTCGTCAACTGCAAGTTACACAAGCTCATTGAGGAAAATCGCACCTGAGATCACAAATCTAGTAACAGCTCTTTATGTGTTGAAAATTGAAAGTGTTTTGTATTCTAACAGATAAAAAATCTGGAACAATTTTCTAGGTTTGGAAAAGAAATCTAGGAAAACTTTTACCAACTGTTTTCAAAAATCAATTTGTTTACTAAATTGTTAAGATCTGATGAATATTGGGGATCTAAATGAACTGACATTATTTAGCCTCCACAAGCAAATCTAAATGATAATTTGTGAGAAACTAAGTCCTCAGAACAAATAGGGCTTACAATTCACACGAAACTAGCAAATCTATAAAAACATTGGCATTCAAATATAAACTTTGTCCGCTTACTATTTTTTGAATGAGGTTAGAATTAGCTCTCAGGAGGAAGTTTCACAACGAGTACCAAGACCATAACTCAACACAACTTCTGGACATAACAAATAGAGAATGAAGGAATATTACAACTAAATCTTATCAGAGAAATGCAATGATACACTAGTATGATTTCCAACATCACAGTTTTTTTGAAAGGTTAAAACATTACAATCAAAGCCTGATTCAAAAGAAGAAGAATATCAGTGAGAGAAGGTTTACCCAGAGAGTAATTCCTATTAAAATTCGTTGTGCGAACGGTCAGGCTGCCAACACTAAAAATTGGGTAATGAAAAGGAATAACAAACATGGTACTTCAATGATCAACCCCGAACAAAGATATAAATGCAGGATTGCACTTTCAATCATTCACACATTGTCTCCACACATGGCCGTGTGTGCCAAAATGTAGACACAAAATAGAGCAAAAAACCTAAACAATAAGTGGCTGAGGATGTTGAGAATATTTCAACTATTTTCATCTAGTTTTGCTACATCTCCATTCACAGCACAAGGTTTCAAATTTGTCTACACTCCAAAACTTCACTAAACAAATGTACCAATCGTCTTCAAACTTAGTATCATTTTCTGCAGGACTTGAGAAATTCCATACAGATCAAAATTGGCTACATAGCCAATGTCAAAATAATGATTGAGGAGAAATATTCAATGAGAAATTTTATTCTTCTTTCAACCTGAACCATGGGACACAATTTCTCATAATTTACTTTCCTCTGCTTACATGTTTTATTACACAAAATCAAAACAGGCAGAATAGAGAGGTATACCTTGACACCATTTTAGTTTATTTACACACTCTAAAGACTTAGTTTCTACCGTAATATCAACTGCCACTACCTTATACATAGATCAGAACCAAGTCTCACCTTGCACCCTGTCCTTTGCTGCAGCTTCCTGCTTGATGAAGTCTTGCCTGCAACACAGCCTCTCCACTTCGGCATCCGTCAGCTTGTGCACCATAACCACTGCACGCTCCATGCTGGGTATTTAGGTCTCTGAGCAATGGACAACAGAATGTTTGTTTGCTCTAACAATTGATACAACTAAAGCTTAATCGTGCAAAAACTCAAAATATGACACTGATCATCCATCATTAGAGAAAATACAGTGGCCGCAAAAACAAAGTTTACCCCTGTACCGCGATAAGCATAATTGGCCGGTAACTTTGTTTTTGCATTGCTCACCATATGGGAGGAGAGAGGAGGATGGTAAGGCATGTGTTGCTTCATTACTGTCCCACACACAAATCTATGCTGCACAGTCAGTCATGGTTCCCTGAGAACTCGAGCAAAGTACACGAATGTTGCGCTGCTCTACAGGCCTCTACTTAACTACCTGTTCACCTACTTTGGCGCCATACCAGAAACTACCAGAGCATCACAATGGGTCGGAAGAAGCTTACCATTGAAGGAAAGAACCTGGCCCTCACCCTAATTAACCAGGGAGTCCCAGACTGTGGAACTGAATGTCAGCCGAGTGTCCCTCTTTCAGCTTAAAAAATCAGCTACTCACTTCCTGCTGGGACCACACCGCCACCCAAACTGGGAGGTGGGCGCAATTCTAGTGATGTACCGATACCATTTTTTTGGCCGATACCGATACCGATACCCATTTTTGGCCGATACCG
>JACJUY010004769.1:26410-58820 GCA_014220935.1 Platorchestia sp. MABIK
TTCAGTTTCACTAGGAGGAAATTCAGTTTCACTAGGAGGAAATTCAGTTTCACTAGGAGGAAATTCAGTTTCACTAGGAGGAAATTCAGTTTCACTAGGAGGAAATTCAGTTTCACTAGGAGGAAATTGGATAGGAAATGGTACAGTATCAATCCATTGTAAGCACAATAGGTGCGTCATTTTACAAGCCCCACAAAAGGGTTGCAAACCTAACGGACGCAATAAGGGAAGTCGGAGTGTTCGTCAGTCAGAATTTTGAAATCCCGGCATTGAAGACCGTCCGCTGGCGGCGTAATGGACGTCACCACTCAAAGGCTCCACCGCCGTTTCTCCCTCGAGCTCCAGTCCAACTTTTCGTAAAATTTTATGAAATATTTGCTGAACTGTTAGTGCGACACTTGAATTATCTGAGATTGATATAAAACAGAAATTGAATTTCCCTGAAATGTTTAATGTGTGACCAATTCTATAATTTTCCATCATCTTTATACTGCAACGAGGATGTTGAATTTCTCCCTACGTTATTACTCTTGCATTTATCAGAAGTGTCGTTCATTTTTGTCACCCAAAGGCAACGCTTGTAAAATGAAACAATGAGAAATTAGCTCAAACTGCCTCACTCACCGGATTTTCAACAAGTGAAAAAATTTCCAACAGCTTCTAAATTGCTTTAGGCGCTAGCCGAACACATCATGAATTATTTCGAATTACAATACCTATTCTGAAAGTTCATTTCAGGAGACCCTCCCTAACATCTTCCAAATCCTGCTAATTCAGGAGTTGCATAAACGCGGAAGAAAACATTTTTGCCAGTCGCATCTCGCTTCCATGAAGCCCGCGCGAGACGTCAGGGACTATTTGGGTCTTGGCTTTGCGTGGGTTCGCTCGCCGAACACTTTGTTCCGAAGCGCTCTGCAATTTGTTTGCACTGCGCTTCAGGAACAAGTCTTAAAAACCTCAGCAAAAGTGAGCGTTTCAGCGGTCGATTGATTGAGAGCGAAGCTGCCGCCGCCATTACATCGTCAGCCCCAGAGCAGCACCACAATAGCGCGGCTGTTCTTGTTTTGAATGGAAACTATAATGATTTCTCTAATCATTGTTAAAGGGGACTCGATTGTCCAGAGAGGAAAGTTTCTAAAGGAGATTGAGATCGGCTGGAAATGCTTCTTGAAAATTCTCAGATTCAAATTGGGATATGTTTGTTTATCATTTCTTTGCATTGAATAGAAATCTGGGACAGGACTGTGTGCTTGCGCTCAATAGGCGTGTGATGCTTTAGAACTCGCATGAAAAGCGTGGCAGGTCTGCGCCTCTTAGGAACCTCCTTGAAAATGTGTTTCGTACTACTAACAGAGCAAAAAATGTAAGCAAATAAACCAAAGAGTCAGGAGTATTACAGTTGCGATTGGTAATCGTAGTTGTAGAAATTACTAAGTAGAAAGCTTTGACTCACAACGCACAAAAAATCGTAAATTTTAAAATTTTGAAAATTTGATGAATAATAACATGACACATGACTGAAGATCGCAAACTCACAATGAAAAAGACCAAATTTGTGCAATTTCAACAAATAAACTAAATAGCCAATCTTTAATTCTTTTCCAGTTGAAATTTTTCTTCATTGACTAATATGCAACAGATACCGTTCGATTATACAACTATTCAACGACATGATTACAGTTTTATTTACGACGGCTTCACTAGCAAAAAGGAAATAGATCAAAAGGTAATTTGCGTTAGAATCTTCGAAGAGGCACAGGTGAGAGCTGTAGTAGGACTGACTAGAGCAAGTCTCTGTAAAAGTTGAAAAATTGCTCAAAAATTTCTGAAGCCCAGATTAGCGAATATTTTGCTGAACTCAAAGGAAAGCTCCGTCGTTTATTCTAAGCAAACACGACACTAAATGATGAAATTTCTCAGAAAGTGACTAGAATTTTGGAAAGGCTTTATCCCCTGGAGGGGAAGTAATGATGCACAAAGCTTTGCGTACTCGATGCTCTCAATATTTTAAGATTGAAAAGATTATTCACCCGTGTAACTAGCAATAGAAGAGCTTTCCAACCAGATAAAAGCGTTGTTTACTGTTTCTGACCTTATCATAGAACCCTGCTTCTATACGATTGCGAGAACAAATGCACAATTTTTACATCTATATAAGTATGTATGTGTTCAAAACACGTACGATGTTACACCGGTGATTCATGCACAAATGTTAGCCGACATACATGCCTTTCATACCACGCTTTAAATTCTCGTCTTCAATTTGAGTGTCCTTGATACCGGGATCGATCGCCCCTCTCTCGTCTGACATTCACGGGACTCGCTTGCCAAAATTTTCTACGAGTTAAAAGAATCATTAATGAGCTGCCGTGAGGTGTTTGCTGCGCAAACGTTGAAAATAAAAGCCCATCCTCTAAAAAATGTTTTAATCACCTGAAATTGATCCGTAAATATGTAAAAATCGCTGTAATGAGTTGTTTTTTGATGAATTGTGACTTCTCCTGCAGAAAATGATATTTTGGTCGCACCAGTCAAACGTGTTCAAGGTTGTAAAAATAACTGCAGACTGAACAGGTTTTGATGAGAAGTTTATTCTAATTATGAATTTCAATGACATTTACAGCCTTTTTACATAAATTGTGGTCCATTTTCCCCTTTGAAAAAAAAAAAATTTCAAATATCCTCGTAGGTAGAAACTATTCTGAATTTTTGTAGCCCTTGAAAAGATTTTCAAGCATATTATCCAAGAAGATAAAAAGTTATTTATTCAGACAAAGAACATGAAACTATCTTCGTTAATAAAAAAAATCAAGAATTAGGAAAAATAAATAGAGAAAATTAATTTCTTACTTCATTCGTTTTCCTACAAGCTGATAATTTTTATGACACTACTTTTGGCTGACACTAAGGATGGTATTCACGGAGTAAATGTGCAAGACGAGATAACACCCGACGGGACAAATTGCTTGGCATATTGAAAAACTGAACTATTGCTCTGATGAGACTTTATAAACTGTTAGAATTTAAGAACAAGAATAACCAATATTGACACGTTATTTTTGCAGGTCGGAGTTATTTCGTATACTCTCGATGACTTTTAGCCTCGTGATCATAAAAATCAAAATTAAAAGCTTAAGTCCCAATTATAAAGTTTTTCCCACTCCAAAAAATGTAGAGGAAATCGCTACTCGTCAGTAGGCAGAGAGAGAAACGGAAGGATTTGACTTTTGTGACGGACATTTGGCCACTGCTTGCATCATACTGATCCAAGATAGCCATTTTTCACCAACTTGCCCTTGTACGGCGTTGCAGAATTTTCAAAAGAACAGTAAGAATCACAAGATGGATTACGTTAAAGTGAAGGAAAACAGGACTCTCAGCCGGGTAGGATAGGAGAGGTTTTCCCTTGATTCCAATAAGAGGTTTTCAAACAGTCCATGTGCATTTTGCATAACAATATTCAGTGAGAAAAATCCCTGCAAGCTCTCTACAAACTATATGGCCTCGTGTAAAACTTGATCGCTACATCCCTTCTGTCGAGCTTCGCATGCGAACCATTCAAGATGCAAAACATTCTTTTTTGGATATTTCCTTCTTTGATGCGTAGAAAAACTGCTCATTCACTGCTTTTAAAGTTTTAATGCATGAATGATGAAATACATTTGAATTCTCATTCGGTTTCCTTTGTTTTTTTTGCGTTCCTAAAAAATATTCATTCATGTAAAACTTCTACGCAAATTTTGTTTTTACAGCAACCTTACACAACTGAGTGATGGGCGATCGGGTATTTTCTAGTAGAAAAGCTACTTTTGGAGAACTACCTCGTACAGATACTGGTCTGAGTACACTTTCTGAGTGCACTCGTACTTTCTAGTATTAATAAATGGCAAGCCGTTCAATTGTTTCAATGAAGAGCAAAATCAAACGTTCACTGGAATCCGCATGGGTTTATTCAATAAAAGATTTTTCCACGAGAATGGTTGATGCACAAATGTTGGTTATTTTTGATCATCTGTCTATTTTAAATAACAAGAGTAATTGGAGCAAGAATATTCGTGCATATGCAGACTAATACTTAATCACTGATTAAATATCCGTGACTTAATGTGTACATACTCGAATACTATAACTTGCTCATTAAGTGCCAGTAACTTCATGCGTCCGAACAGGAAGACTAAAAAATTAGCAACTACAATTATTGAAAATTATTGCGCTTCTTCAAGTGACACGAATGCATTCAATTGTATTTGATGAGGGTTAAATAATCTTTTTACGCTTTTTTTGGACATTTTGCTTTTATATCTCGAAAGAAAATGAAATTAAAGTTTTTGGTTCAAGTGTATACTCCTACAACTTTCACTTCTCTCGAAACGAAGTGGAGACTTCATTTAGGTTCCTGCTTACGTTTTTACATCAATTGACCAAGGATTTAATGAATGATGTCTCCCGTAGAGTGTGGTAACTCATTCAAAATTCTGAAAAGGGCATTGACTTAAAAAGATTTTTAAATTATTTCTATTTGTCACAAGTGAACGTATATAGAGGAGTTTTGAAGTTCTCAAACCATTTCCTAAAACAAATAGACTAACAGGAGAATATCATTTGCTCGTCACAGCATGGATCCCGACGATTCTAAGAAAGAAAATCTTCCAGGAAAGTAAATTAAATATTCGATGTAAATTCCGTAGACTTTTCCACAAGTTGAATGTTTTTGCTTCAATATTGAATTTCATGGTACAGTCAGAGATGTGACGACAGAAATCAACTGAGAGGTACCTACTAATATTTTTACCGTATTCTCATGCCATCAAAAAAATTTCTAAAGCCTAGTTTAGTTACGATAGATTTATAGACTTAACACTCGCACAACATAGCCCGAACAAGTTGAAAATAGCAAGAGCAGATGCGACTTTTCTGAAAACTTAACAGCCTTTAAAGACTATTGCTTGAACTCATAAAAGACTATGTCTGGCAGTTAAAAAGATAAAATATGACAGAACTGTAGACTTGCTCACATTTTCAGCCAGACCCAGTCTTGACAAACCGATATCCGAGTTCGTGAGGTCCTGATATAAAACGGTAAAGTGTTTTTTTACCCAAGTTTTTTCTTATATGTGTTTGTTCTTGATAGGCCCCATGTTGGTACATTATGATATTTATCCTTTGCAAAACGAACGTTTATTCAGCAAGACGGAAATTTCTTATTAAATTAAAAGAATTATTTTCCTTTTAATTTCCTAAATAATCCTTAGTCATTCCACTAAAAGTAGATACATTTAACAAGAATTACACTCAATTTTTGTTTGCTTTGAAGTTTCAATAATAATTTCTTTTTATTAAAATTTTTGCAAACCAGAGAGGCAAATTTTTAGAAACCCTTCTCGCAAAATGCTTCACTTATGCGATCTATAATATTAATTGATTATTTTTATGGCAAGTATGCACACTTCACTAGCATGCACTGCTCTCAGGAAACGATCTTGAAAAGATAAAAATAATTTATTCTCTTCTATCTTATACATTCTCTTGTTTTTTAACACATTTAATGCAATTGAAACCCTTTCAAAGCGTCTAAATTTCAGAAAAATTGTTCCTTAAAATCTATCTTTACATAGAATTTTACAAATTCACTGATGCTTTTTTTGCCTAATGTAAATTTTCTCATACACGCTTTACAATTTTAATTTTCTCATACACGGCTACCTTCTAATACCCAGGACACTTTCATAACTTCCCCAAGTTAAAAAAATAACCTAAGAGGGTCAAGGTGCGTGACATTTATTTTAACGACCACAACTGATGCGCTGCATCATTTGGAGCTCTTGCCAGAGGGCACATCAGTAGAAATCCAGCAGAACTGCAAATGGCTCTTCAAAACTGAAAGAAGTAGCAATAAAGGTTTCGCCCTGATATGCCAATGTAGTTATCGTAGTTTTCAATTCTAAATACGTCATTTCCTTATCGAGCTACTGAAATAATTTCACATACGAAGTAACGCTAGCAAGTATAACATATTTTTAGAGTCCTTATCTACTACTTTAGAAAAGTGCAACATAATGATCCTTTAGTAAATTTCACATTCCTCCTTATACTCGTAAACAGTAAGCTAGTCGACGGTAACTTTAAACAATTTAAACAATTTAAACAATTTATTTACCACAGGTGTTACAGAGGTAGATAAATTGTTTAAATTGTTTAAGTTGTTTAAAGTTACCGTCGACTAGCTTACTGTTTACGAGTATAAGGAGGAATGTAAAATTTACGTGCCAGGATTTTTCTACAACGCGCCGCTCATCGGACAAGGTAGTCTGGATACTTCATCCCGGTGACTTGGGTGCAAATTTCACTGGAAGAAATCTATTGAATACTTTTACTATATTTTGAGACTGTCAGTGCGGAAATAAACATTTTGGAAAAGCACTGATGGAAGGTAACACGAGGTATCGTTTTAATGAAAAAATCATTAAGTCTCGACTTAAAGATTTTCCGAAACTTAAAATGAAGAAAAATTCCCACTTACAGGATTTAGCACTTAAATATGAAAGACTGAGTGCTGACGAACTCGTTGATTTTGTTACCTACATTTAAGTTTTATAGAATTGCCTTAAAATCATGATCACTTCTTTGAAACTTAACTTGCCTCATTGGAACTTCTATTATCTTTGCTACGAAATATTTTTATTAGGGAGACTCAAGTTTTTTACATTATAGATGTAACACACGACGAATGTACGCCAAAAAAAAATTTTTTTAAATTTCAATAACTTTTTTGTAATCTCTACGACTTTCTCACATTTAAATATCTCTGATATAGTTGATGTAAAACTTAAATGAATTTTTTTATTACTTTTAATATCACAATCACATAAATGAATTTTCAAACCAGCGCTATCCATTAGAGCAAAATTAAATATGGTGATGATCTGAAAGAAAAAAACGTTATTCTTTAATTGCAGTTCGAACTATTCTCTTTTTCTTAACTATTGACTACAATTAAGTAGGAATGAAGTTCCCTAAAACAAGATACTTTAACAAGAGTTAGATCATAAACTTTAAAATTGCCACTTTTTATTTGTGCAAATACAAGTTCTGTACCCTTGCTTTAACGGCATGCACGTTGAGCAAAAGTCTAAGATCTGCCGCACAATTCAATCTCGCAAGCCTTGCTTCAATACCCTGTCTCAGAGAGTCTGTAGGACTTTGTATTAAAACTTCATTACGATAATGCCGGTTTTCTTATAGTTCCTTTGAAAAGGTGCGCTGGCCCGTGTCCGAGTGAGGGGGTTCTCAGCCGCCATTGAAGAGCGAAGTCTGTTATCGGGCTTTGCCGGTCACCGCAAGCTTCTTTCTTTCCAACGCAACGCCGGATTTTTGGCTGAGTTTTAGAGGCCACTAACGCGTCATGAGGCAGCAAAGCCCCAAGTCGCAATCTCAAATTTTCCTCTTATCCAATTTTGTGGAAATAATAAACGGATGATACTTTTCATTCTCTCTTGCTACATGAAAATTGAATCTTGTCAACCCAATTCTCGGTTTCTGTGTCCATCAAGCTCCGTTGTTTCTCATTCCCTTTTCTTCAGCTTCTTGCAGTTCCTCGTCTCGGCCTCCCTCTCCACCACCATAACAATAATCATTTGAATTTCGAGCAGCCCAATATGGCGGCCGGGACTTGTTAGCGCAGACATGAGGAGTTTTAAGCGCTTCATCTTATGGCCAGGTCACCTGCCCGCACCGCTCGTACACTCGCTTCCAAAGAACTTCGTCGAGGTTAATGCGAGGAAAAATGAAACCGCATACTCGCAGGAACTGTTACGTCTGGAATTTATTCCTGTGGTGATATTGGTCTTATTGAAAGGCCTGCAGTCACATTTTGCATATAGTTATGTATAGTAGCGGTAGCTGAGTGTAAGTACAAGTACAAATTGAAATAAAACATTTCGTAAGTATTTTTGTGATTCATAAAATGAACTAACACTTCACCCTATCGATGCTTTTCAAGCAGAAACGGAGCTCAATGAAGATAAAATAAAAACGATACATTCACAGTTTTGAAAAATAAGCATATTTTTTGTACTTACCAACAAAACATGGAAAATTTGAAATGAACGCAGCAGCTTCCAATTTAGAAGGGTAAACAGATGAGATTTTCTAAACAATACCGAATGGATGTTAATTCTGCCACAACCCTTTTCGATTCTGCCACAACCCGAAATTCACATGAGTACAATTATTTTCCTGGACTTCATTCAAATTTATTTCATCTTCTTTCTCAACAAACTAAACATTTTTACCACTCGTAAAATTTAGTTTCTTATTTCCAACATCTCTACTTTAAGTAACATCATTTCAACGAGTTTTCATTCCTCATCTCTTTTTGGATTCCTACTCTGCCACGTCATTCGTCAATCTCATATTCTCATCTCTTCTTATTTGGATTCTTGTCATGCTTTGTCAAGTTTCTTTTTCTATAGCAAATTCGAAAATTCGATATCTTGACTTCCCCCATTCTGCTTCGTTTCTTGCCTTAGACTTAGCATCCCGGAGTTAAGTAGTTTCACTCCAGAGATATCTAAATACAAGTGCACGTCGTGGTGACCGTACCTCGTGGGGTACCATCAGAGGAGGGCAAAGCTCTCTCGTCTTCCCTCTCTTGCCCACGGCTGCAATAGCCGCCTTTGATGGTCACATTCCAACCAAGAACCGTTCCTGCTTCCGCATTTTGAAATCCCTCCGGAACCGTTCTTGAACATTTGTTGCCGCACGAGATGGGCGATGCGTGGGACACTTGGACTTCAAGTGTGGAACTTTGACAGGCCCCCAACTTAGTCTGCAGAAGGACCTCTCCAAGAACTTAAGATGGGCATCAGTTCGGCGTACTGCCGCTAACACTTGGCTCTCTTGCTTGATCATATTGCTGGGCGTGCGGAGACGAGCCGGTTAACGTAAAATGAACAGGCTTATATAGGCGCATCCAGCATTTTGTATAGAAAGTGCGATGCTGCAGTGTAAGATGGATTGTAAAATTTTTAGTCTGGTGCTAGTTGATGATGAGTCGAACACGCTTTTTAACTTCCAACTTTCTCGATCTCGGACTTTCGTGTATATGGATTTGTTCGGGATAAGTTTTTGAAGGATTGTGTTATAAAAAATAGTTTGCAACGTAGACAAAATACAGGAGCAGCATTTTTAAGCTACCTTTCGTTCCATCATGCAAGTGACGTGACTCTGTCTCAGTTGATGTTTTGTATTGTGAGTAAGATGAAAAAAACATGACTACAGCAACAAGCGAGAGTGGCCAAGTCTCGGGTCGTCGCCCGAGTCTCGTGCCATTAAACAAAGGGTTAAATAGACACCTGAACGGGTACAGAAAATGAGGTGATCAATTTCAATGCCCAAGCACCGACACATGCACTTTAATACTACGTGACAATGAACAGCTGGTTTGCAGAAATGTGATCCAGTCATTTGACATATTTTTACCATTGTATCAGCAAGATTAGAAGCCTAACAAAATCTACTTTTCTCTACACCATGTTGGATCTATTGCCAAATGAAGCATCACCAATGGCAAGAAATATGTCTCGCAATCAAACACAGTTTCAGATAGCGCCTAGCAATCACGCACATACCCTTTTTCCCTTAGAAGATACACTAAAACGAGCTGTACCTCAATAGCTGTAGCGTTCTTTGAAAGGAAACGCATAGCAAAAATTACAAAAATTAAACCTCATGATGTGAAGACTTTTGCTGCGCATTTTTGCTGTAAATGTTTAACAGAATGCGTAATTTACTTTACAGCAGTGTCGAGATAAATGGGCACATCAAGCATTACAAATACTGGACGCTGTAGAATAATTATCAACCTATTAAAATAAGTTCATCAGAATGCATATTGTTTTCCGTTGCCTCTATTATATTCCTCACTCGATTCACTTAGCACGCATTTAAGATGTGTAGTACATTGCATGAATTTGTGTACGTAAGCACACTGTCCTCTTATGATTCCTTACAATCTTTAGGACTAATTCGCACCCTAGGAACTTTTACTGAATACTTTCAACTTCAACAATTTTACTAATGGATTGTTTTTGGAATAAATTGTTTCCATTGCTTAACTGTATTAAGATCGAGTTATAGATATAGAGGAAGGATGAATTTAGCTCTTACTTCCACTTTTAGCAATGAATATCTGATTTTAGCTCTACTTCTATTTTTAATTGATCCAAACAATACATACTTACCTGACTCCAGGTATTACTTCCAAAAACTTTCGATGCCATTCATGTGTGCAAAAAATCCATGTTATTTATTCAGAGGTAGACCACATAGATGTACTGGATTTATCCAAAACTAATGTACTAAATCTGCGTTATATTCAACAGATCTACCAAATTTGCAGTGTAAATGTTGAATTTTATTTTTACGCCGTATGATTGAATACTGCCTGCCTGCCTGCCTGCCTGCCTAAGTCTCTCTCAGAATAACGCCTAAGTCTCTCTCAGAATTAGGCCTCATTATTATTCCCTCAGAAATTGTCCCTCGGCCTCATTCCCCCACACCAATCCCTCCGAATATCACCCCAGCGCCTCTGCCATCAGTATTCCCTCGGCTTTATTCCCACAGCTCCGTTATTTCGGCTTTGTTCTATCTACATCTTCTTAGCTTCGTTTCCTCAGAATTTTCATTTCAACTTTGTTCCCTCAGAATTATATCAGCCATGTTCCCTCAGAATTATGTTAGCTGTGTCCCCTCATAATTATGTTGGCTATGTTATCTCAGAATTATGTTAGCTTTGTCCCCTCAGGAGTATCATCTCACCTCTATTCCATCAGTATTATTATCTCGCCTTTATTCCGTCAGCATCATTATCTCCCCTTTATTGCATCTCCTTTATTGCATCCCCTTTTTCCATCCGCATTATTTTTTCGCTGTGTTGTCTCTGTGCAATTAACACAGAATTTTTTGATGTACATTTATCTCAGATTAAATCACTAAGCCTTGTACCCTCATTTGTGACACTCCAGTACTTTACTCCAGTGTTAAATACCATTTACGCCCGATTGTGACGAATTCGTCACACAAAAAAGACAAGCTTCTAATGTAATAATTGCACGCGAAGCTCCACGCAAATGAATATGACGACTTAGGTGCATGTGATCTTCAAAAATAGTTAATTGTTGCAACAGTTTTGCGTGCGATACTGAAGTTATTGAACAAAATTCGTGCGTGTTTGCGACGTGAGGTTCGTAGCACTCCTACTGGTTGTGCAGAGATTTTAGGGCTTAAAGGGTTAATCCAGCTGCACAATACCTTTTTAATTACTGTTCAGCTTTATTTGTGTTCAATAATACCCTTTAAGTAATAGTTCAGCAAGTATTTTACCCTTTTGTTAACCTGTTAGTTGTATTCGTTGAGAGTTGTAACGTGTAAAACACTGATTAGACTAATGTTCTCTATAAAAATCCTTTCAACTTCAATTCCTCTCAAGCATTTCTGCAATCCCCAACTTAATTTTATCAGCCCCATTGCATCTGCTTCTTTCCTTCTTCATTACTGTTCTATGTCGTACTTTTTCAAACATTATTCAGCCATACTGCCTCAGTATCATTTCTTTTCAAACAAAGTTAAGCCATATTGCCTCAGTGTTATACTCTGTTCGTTTTTGCTGAGCCACACTGCTTCAGTATTATACCCTTCCAAATATTATTCAGCACTAGTGCCTCAATATTATACCCTCTCAATTAATTCGAAAGTGACATTGAATAATAATTTAAAATGTCGACTTTAACATTTGTCGCCACTTGATAAAGTTTAGAATCAGTCAGAATAAACAAAACAAAGATTTGAATTAAACCTGACTAAGATTTACCTTTCTTATTGTTGCACAGCACATTAGCAAGCTTAATATTGCAGTATATTTTTTCAAATGTTTTTAACGTAGTATGTTAGTGAATCTACTGGACATTCCATTATTATTTTCTTAATTACCAAAACCTCGTCACATGCTTCTGAATTTTTTTTTAATAGCAACGTTACTGTCCGTCAACACGCGCCGTCACGGAAGAGAAGTCTCACTAATAAATTGCGGTGCTGATCTTCAATCAAATAGACATAAAGGACATTATGGCATCTCATATGCGCATTGAATACACCGAATAAAGTGTGATGTTTACGGAGAAATGAAATCGAAGGGAAACATCTACGTACGAGAAAAACGAGCCGGAATAAATAGCAGAAAGAACACTGAGGAAATAAAAGGAAACGGTTTGCGTCGGCTGAAGCGGGATAGGAAGTAACTGAATAAAAAATGAAAGATTGTCTAACGAATAAAAGCTAAGTGAGTTCGACAAAAAACTATCTTAATACGATTGAGAGAAAAATTCTAGGGAATAAATTATACTCTCCAGACAAGGGGAAGAAACACGATGAGAATGGATTGTGTGTTTTAATGAAAAATTCTAACCTGAGTCTACAAAGTCGGTGAAAAGGTATTCTTGTTTCTGAATTGAATTTAAAAATTTTGACGCTATTTGATATCAATTAAATATGTCAACTTGTGTGCACTATCGTTTTTCATTTTCTTCCTGAATGAAATTTTGTAAGAAGGATATAGTAGCATGGTTGGCAATTTGCTAAGCACATGAATTACTTAGCGCAATAGTTTACAGTTCAGTATACGGAACTAAATTACCGACAGCAATAGAAAGGTAAAAGTATGTAGATGCTAAACAAGTTTAAGCGAGCGATGTGCAGCAGATGTTGCCGTAAACTGAAATATTCTGCTGCATAAAACAGTACTGGATGGATGAAGGAAAAGAAGCGTTGTTCAATCACAGAACTAAATCGCTGATCTTCAATCAGTGTAAAACTGATTGATTAGTGAATGCAGAACATAAAATGAATAGGATAACGGATTTACATACATGGCAATTTCAAACAATTTGCATAGTACATCAACGAAAAAGAAACAATACAAATGGATGATGCAGTGTAATTTTATCGAAGTACGAAAATGAGCCTTTAAAAAATGGGAACTATTATGCCATGTAAAAATTAAATAATGCAGTGAAATCAGCTCAGTAAAAATTAGGCCGTACTTAACACACTGGGAATTCAAGATCAACACCAAAAACTTACAACAATGGAAAAAAAAAACAGTATTTCAAATTCATGAACAAACACTTCACAAAACGAGTGCACCACGACTAAAGAAATTTCCCACTCACTAGAAAAGCATTAGACAGGAGCAACCATGCAAATGAGAGAAGAATGTAATGTTGCAGCATGATGAAACGTAAGATCGGAAAAACACTGTTTACTGCAACAAGATGAGTTCGGCCACATATCGCGCGCTGTTTAAGCTCAAAAGAATACCGATGCAGAAAACACTGAGAGGGGAGATGGCAAAAGAACTCGCAAAATAATTTGATTAACTTGGCATTGATATCGAATAACTTGCGAGGGAACATCAAAGAAGAAGCAAAAGGGGTTGCGGAAACGGAGAAAGCTTTGATGTGAGGGAAGACTGTGTTGTGAGGGTACGTCGCGTGGAAGGCTGTGATGTGAGGGTACGTCACGTGGAAGGCTGTGATGTGAGGGTACGTTACGTGGAAGGCTGTGATGTGAGGGCACGTCACGTGGAAGGCTGTGATGTGAGGGTACGTCGCGTGGAAGGCTGTGATGTGAGGGTACGTAGCGTGGAAGGGTGTGATGTGAGGGTACGTAGCGTGGAAGGCTGTGATGTGAGGGTACGTCGCGTGGAAGGCAGTGATGTGAGGGTACGTCGCGTGGAAGGCTGTGTTGTGAAGGTACATCGCGTGGAAGGCTGTGAGGGTTCGCTACGAGAAAAAAAGAGGATGCAGATACTCTGAAGAAATGGTTTCTCACATATTCACATTTCGAATTCTTTCTTTTACGGTCGTATGACAATTTCGAAACGAAATCTTGCACATCAACATTAGATGAAAAAGAAAGACTCCATTCACAGTACTTTTTTCTGCGCATTTTTTAAAAAATAATAATAATATTTTTTCTGTGTCATGTTATCAGGATTTTAATAATTCTTTTCCTATTTCATGATAACGCGGGATTATTTGTACTCTATCCACGTGATTTTTATAACATTGGCGAAATTTCGCTCCATTGCTCTAATGCGTCGTGCGTTGCATTGCGAACGTGCAAATACGAAATAAATCAGTATTAGTAAACCACGATACGACAACAGGTCAATTTAATAAGTTTGTGCTTCTGCAGCATTCATGATTATGTGTAAATAATTTCCTCTAAAGTCAGTAGGGAATTTTGATTAAATCTATTGGTCTCCTTCAAAGCAGTTTATGAAATCCGTTAAATCAATTCGTTTACCTTAAATCAACTGATGATCTTCGTTATATTAATTGATGATTTCTATTTAATCAATTGTTGATTTCCGAGGAGCTAATTGATGATGCCCAAAAAGGCAGTTGATGATTTTCCATCAAATCATTTCGTGGTTTCCCGATGAGTCCATTGATCATTTGTGATCGAGTTGATGGTTAATGTCATGTTTGTTTGGTGAGTTTAAATCATTTCAGGGACCTCACGTCGTGATTTTAATGGGGCAACATCGTCACAATTATTTCAACTCGAATTAATCCCTGTAAAATTTCCATCGGTGTTCATGGTTCATCGAATCACGTTTGTTGTTTCTGATTGAAGCGCTCGAGCTTTAAATTGCCACATGTTGCTGCATCCAGTCACCGCTTTGATCTGATTTTGAATTCCCTCATGAATAACTTGTCAACATTGGCGCGAAATCTTCTTTGAAGAATTCCTTGTAATTCTGTGTCCTAATTTAAATCTCGTAATTTCTTAATATTCTGGGCTTTCACCCAACAAATTAAGTGATTATTCTAGTTGAGAATTTTTTCTGTCACTCTTTCGTATTAAATATCATTGACTTAAATTTATGGACACAATGATTCATTGACCCAAAAGTTGTAGACAATTTGATTCATTGACCCAAAAGTTATAGACAATATGATTCATTGACCCAAAAGTTATGGACACCATGATTCATTGACCCAAAAATTTATGAACACAATGATTCATTGACCCAAAATTTATGGACACAGTGATTCATTGACCCAAAATTTATGAACACAATTATTCATTGACCCAAAATTTATGGACACAATGATTCATTGATCCAAAATTTATGGACACAATGATTCATTGACCCAAAATTTATAGACAATATGATTCATCGACCCAGTATTCATGGACACAATGATTAATTGACTCAAAAATAATGGACGCAATGATTCATTAACCCAAAATTCGTCGTCGCACAATGATTCATCGACCCAAAGCAACAACAATATTCAGGGCCACATAACAGCTCAGTGCACCACAGCCCCACACAGCGGCCAGTGAGTTGCGCCGAGTGAGCTCAGTAAACACGCCGCGTGAGTTTTAATTTTTAGCTGTTTTCATTCTGCTCAGCGGCTGGTTTCATTCGGCTGTATTACTGTTTTCATTCGGTTGTATGGCTGGTGTCATTCAATTGTATGGCTGGTTTCATTCGGTTGTATGGCTGGTTTCATTCTGTTGTATGCTGGTTTCATTCGGTTGTATGACTGGTTTCATTCGGTTGTATGACTGGTTTCATTCGGTTGTATGGCTGTTTTCATTCGGTTGTATGACTGGTTTCATTCGGTTGCATGGCTGGTTTCATTCACAGCATCACCACGACGTCCCTTTCGTCGACTGCAATCGATCGCCGAACTTCAGAAAAACAGCCGTCTTATATATACAACAAATTAATTGAAAATTAAAATCATTTCAAAGTACTTTACTGATTTTTTTTACGTTGAAATCATTTCACCACTGAAAAATATATCTGCAATAAGGAGATGCTTGATGGGCTTCGTAAATGGTCAAGTGGTCTTTTATGGCGTTCAATTTTACTTGTTATTATCGAAGATGTGATCGAATATTTGTCTCCAACCCTAAATTTTCTTTTACATTTCAGGGTCATAAATTGCTCAAGCACAAGCAACATTGCTCTCAGAAATAATCGCTTCGTAAAATCGCCTCAATTCTGCGAAATGTTGCTGCGAGTTTCTTTGAATGAAAACGAGACGATAAAAAGTCTCACAGATCAGATATTCAGCGTCTAGCTTTCGCACAATCGAGCTCCAGCAACTTCATTCTCGATTTGTCGTCTCCGTCGCGCGAATTTGTCTGTTTTTAAATTCGAATGAGGGGACGATGAATATTGTGTCAAATACTGACTCTAAAAATTGCACAGAAGGGATAAAAACTGTAAAACAGGATGTTTCGAGCATTTGCTCATCATCAAATGAGAAAATAAAAAATGAAATTCATGCGTGAAACAGTGGATTAAAATAGGATAAGAAATTCACGAAAAACAAAAGAAACATTCTCTCGCATTGGTGGGAAGACTTGTATTTATTATCTATAAAGAATAAAAAATGTTGATAAATAAAATAAATAAAAAATAAGTGACCCATTATTGAGTTGCTAATTTACTCCAGTACCATCAGATTTCAATCACGCACAGGCACCGAAGTAAAAGCAGAGTAAAAATCACAGTCGCTCTAATCAATCTTCAGGTGCAAGCACCAGCTTCAGTCCTTTCGAGCATGCTGGTAATAAATAGGAATCACTTTAAAGCAAACGTTGGGCAAGGTTCTACATGCAAATCGAGTTCTTTACTTTTAATTGATATTCTACTCACAAATCGAATCCATAACGCGTGAGTTTGACTATACTGTACTTATAAATATCATGTCTCTGAAAAAGTAATCGCTCAAAACATTAAGTTCATAAAGAAGTCCACAAGTCCACAAATCGAGATTCAAATCGACGCTGTAACTAAATCGAGAGTCAAATCGACCCTCCAACTAAATCGAGAGTCAAATCGACCCTGCAACTAAATCGAGAGTCAAATCGACCCTGTAACCAAATCGAGATTCAAAGATCGACCCGGCAACCAAATCAAGATCTAGCGCACAGACCGAGCATTAAACCGAAACTTACGACGATGCTGAACCATCTGAGGGCAACTGACGGCGAGCACCAAGCGGTGACCTCACGCAGAGTGCCGGATGCAGAGGGACCTCGATTTAGAAAGCCGGTCCGTCGCCTCCATCGCCTCAGATGAGCGCTTTGAACTCCCACGGCAGTTTCTGAGGCGATTCGAGGACGACTCTAAGCCTTCTTAAGCCTCTTAATCGGTGGCCCCGTCGTAAACACTTGTTTCCGGGCGCTCAACTGCGCCGCCGCCATCTTGGATCTGCTCGTCTGGATAATTGCGCAAGTAAGCCTGAACAGACACCTTCTCAGGTGAATCTGCGCAGGTGTGCATGCGCAAGTAAGCCTGAACAGACACCTTCTTAGATGAATCCATGCAGGTGTGCATGCACAAGGTGCAGGTGATATTACGCAGGGCTTTGCACTCGTGCGATCTCTAACACATGGTCTGGCACCTGTGAACATGAGTTAGCGCACTTACCTGAGAAGCTATTCGTGACTGCGTATATTAAACATATACAAAAATTTAAAAGAATATGTTTCGCTTCAGCGAACTTTCCTAGGATATCCTCGCGTTGTTAATAGCGATATTTTAAATTGGTTGGAACGAAAATTAAATACAGTGACAAATGTCAATTCAATACAATACTGACTTGTAATACAAATGAACGTCTGCGCTGCAGTGCATTCGACACACTACATATAACCTCCACGTTGCCTCTCTTGTCATGCTTCTGAAACCTCTTCACTCGACACACAACGGACTAAGAGGATAAGGATCAGCTCAACATTTGGAGGCCAACTTCCATGAGGTAGGTAGCAAGAAGGACTGGCTTAGTAACACGCTCGCTTCAATTTCATGAAGAGAAACAGTTACAAGGACTGGCTTTATAACACGCCCGCTTCACTCTAATGAAGAAATACAGTTACGAGGGCAGGCATTATGATAATAACACGCCCGCTTCTCTTTCAAAAAGAAAAACAGTTACAAGGACTGGTTTAAAAATAAAACCCGCCTGTTTCACTTTCACAAACAAAAACAGTTTCATATGCTGGCTTTATAGCACGCCGCACTTCACTTTCATAAATAGAAACAGTTTCAAAGCCGCGCTTTGACGAAACTTTTGACCCAAAGTTCCAATTTGAGCTGCACAAACGAAGGCAGCTGAGAGACAAAGAAGTGAAGCCAAATTTCATGGAGTCTCCAACTAACTAGTAGAATAAAGACAAGCACAAATAACAGTCTACAAATCGAAAAATTTAATAACTAGAGCAATCGATCGATGACTTTCATAAAATACCGTTCACATGAACTGCCCAAGACGTACAATAGAAGCCAAACTTCTTGGAGTCGTCAACTATCTGTTTGATGAAATGAAGACGAACAGAATACAAATCAGAACAATCGGAAACTAGAACAGTCGATCGATGACTTTCCTAAAATACCGTACATATGAACTTATGAACTGCTAGAGAAGCACCGTAGCTGGCCACGATTTAACGAAGTCAGTGACGTGATGGAAACATGAAGCAGAGAAGGACATAGCGCTGAGGTGTGGTGGGGTGGAAGGAGAGATGCTTAGGATGCGACATCATTCATTCATTCATGAATTTAATAACATCAAGTCCGTCTGCTACTCGCGAGTCTATATTTTAGGACAAAGGGCTGAGGTGGGATGACAGAGTCTGGAGCGTATGGGAGTGACAGCGTAGCGGTAGGCAAACTGGCGGAGCGTGAGAAGTAGCTTGCGGTGTTCGTACGTGGAGCTGGGCGAAATAAATATGTTGAAAAACGCAGTAGTGATGAAGAGATAGAGATTTAAAAGTGTTGAAAAACGCAGTAGTGATGAAGAGATAGAGATTTAAAAGTGTTGAAAAACGCAGTAGTGATGAAGAGATAGAGAAACAAAAGCGTTGAAAAGCGCTATAGTGATGAAGAGATAGAGAAACAAAAGCGTTGAAAAGCGCTATAGTGATGAAGAGATAGAGAAACAAAAGCGTTGAAAAGCGCTATAGTGATGAAGAGATAGAGAAACAAAAGCGTTTAAAAGCGCTATAGTGATGAAGAGATAGTGAAACAAAAGCGTTGAAAAGCGCTATAGTGATGAAGAGATAGAGAAACAAAAGCGTTGAAAAGCGCAATAGTGATGAAGAGATAGAGAAACAAAAGCGTTGAAAAGCGCTGTAGTGATGAAGAGATAGAGACACAAAAGCGTTGAAAAGCGCTATAGTGATGAAGAGATAGTGAAACAAAAGCGTTGAAAAGCGCTATAGTGATGAAGAGATAGAGAAACAAAAGCGTTGAAAAGCGCTGTAGTGATGAAGAGATAGAGAAACAAAAGCGTTGAAAAGCGCTATAGTGATGAAGAGATAGTGAAACAAAAGCGTTGAAAAGCGCTATAGTGATGAAGAGATAGAGAAACAAAAGCGTTGAAAAGCGCTGTAGTGATGAAGAGATCGAGAAATAAAAGCGCTAACAAGACGCTGTAGTGATGAAGAGATAGAGATTTGTAAGTGTTGAAAAGACTGTGTGGTGATGGGGAGATACAGAATCAGTAGCGTCGAAACGACCCTGTAGTGATGAAGATACAGGGTGTCAAAAGCTTTAAAAAGATGACGTAGTGATGAAAAGATGGTCATAAGCTTAAAATGGCGCCGTAGAGACGACAAAGAAAGACACAAAAGCGTTGAGAAACCGTCACGGTGATGAAGAGATAGAATATCAAATGCATTGAAAAGACTCTGCGGTGATGAAGAGGTGGAATCTTAAGCGTTGAGAAGACGCTTGTAATGATCAAGAGATTGAGAGTCATATGCGTTGAAAAGACCTGCGGTGATGAAGAGGAGGAATCTTAAGCGTTGAGAAGACGCTTGTAATAATCAAGAGATGGAGAGTCATATGCGTTGAAAAGACTCTGCGGTGATGAAGAGGTGGAATCTTAAGCGTTGAGAAGACGCTTGTAATGATCAAGAGATGGAGAGTCATATGCGTTGAAAAGACCTACGGTGATGAAGAGGAGGAATCTTAAGCGTTGAGAAGACGCTTGTAATGATCAAGAGATGGAGAGTCACATGCGTTTAAAAGACCTGTGGTGATGAAGAGATAGAGTCATAAACGTTCAAGAGACATTTGTTGATAGAAAGTAGAGAAGAATAATTTACGAACATCGGAAAACTAAACACACGCTTGTAAAAAAGAAAAAATTAAAATTCATTCAAGGGAAAGTGGTGCACTGCAATTAAATCAAGTTAAATAAGTGAGTTCACATTGATTTCCAATTAAAATGTTTGAAACAAAAACCTTGGGAAAGAAAAAAACACCAAGACACTGAAGATACACGACCGGAAAATTATGCTATTATAAAAGTAATCGAAGCATTACCTTACATCCACAGTAACACAAGCCGCTACGGTTGATAAAAAACGACACGCTATTGTACACGACCTGTCAAAAATGAGGGGATTCGATATTTTCTTTAAACAATTCTTCCAGAGGTGAATGACAACAAATATATCCATCCTAACAGTACCCGCGATAAAAATACTGTTGAACTTGTGCACAGGGGAAACTCGTATCTCAGATACGGTCATTAGGCATCCTTTAAGAGCATGAAAGAGAGACCAACCAATGTAATGCGTTCAATGAGATTCCCACTGTAAAACATAGGAGAAATGAAGCTCAAAAAATTTGTACATAAATCTATCTAATTATTTAATTGTATTTTCATTTGATTACCCATTTAAGGAGACGCCTTGCGTTTATAATATAATACTGATTATTTTCTATCAATTTTTTTTTGTAACATTTCACAGCCTCGGGAGGCGAGAGTTTCTTTGAGAGATAACATCTGTGCTCGGACATGAATTCTTCGCTGCGAGCTCGAGCAATGAATTAACATTCTTGAACAAAAACCAAAGTAATTAAAAGGAAAGGAAGCAATTCCTTGTCACTTCCTTTATTACAAAGGAAGTTAACGAAGCAATTAAAATCAGTTGGGCAGAGGGAGCTGTTCCTTCAAAGTTGTTTCTTTTAGGCATGTCACAGCAGCTGCATAGTGATGTGTTTGTGTGTGGTGCTGTAGTGATGTGTGTAGTGCTGTGGTGATGTGTGTGGTGTTGTATAGATGTGTGTGGTGCTGTGGTGATGTGTGTGGTGTTGTATAGATGTGTGGTGTGGTGCTGTCGTGATGTGTGTGGTGCTGTAGTGATGCGTGTGGTGCTGTAGAGATGTGTGTGGTGCTGTGGTGATGTGTATGGTGCTTCGGTGATGTGTAGGGTGCTGTAGTGATGTGTGTGGTGCTGTAGTGATGTATGTGGTGCTGTAGTGATGTGCGTGGTGTTGTATAGATGTGTGTGGTGCTGTATTGATGCGTNTGTGTGGTGCTGTACAGATGTGTGGTGCAGAAAGGCATGGCAAACTAGCCCAACACAAGTTTGCACATGCCTTTCAAGACAACATTTTGCTTCAACTCCACAGCAAAGTTGAAGTGACGGTGACGCTGAAAATGAGAAGTCAATTTTCAGAATGAAGGCCCTCGAATGTGATTGCTTGACCTACCAATTTGAGGGGAAATTCAAGGATACACGGTAAATAGACAAGATAAGGAGCTTCATAATACAAAACATTCAAAACTAGAGCTAAACACGGCCTACTCTAGTTAAAAACAACTAGAGTTTGCCGTGAGGGTTATAATGTACGAGTAGTTCAAGATTCAACTGAAATTTAAAGTCAATTGTAGGGAACGATTTATAAAATTAGCAAACATTAACTGGATCGTGCCTTCATTCAGCTTTGATTGCGTATAAATGAAAATTGAGTCTGTGACTTCTGGTCGGTGAGCAGCATTATGAAAACCCCCTCCGTGATAAACCCCCTCCGTGATAAACCCCCTCCGTGATAAACCCCCTCCGTGAGAAACCCCCTCCGTGATAAAGCCCCTCCGTGATAAAAATCCCTGCGTGAGAAACCCCTCCGGCGGCTCACGTGGCGGTCAAAGGGATAAACACTAATCCGTCGCCATAGATCAGTCAATTTATGAGGACAATTTTGAAATCACAGTTCAGAGTAATAGGCAAGACTGTTGAAAAACGCATTCATTTCCTAAATAAACCAACGTTAGAAGAAGCTTGCTGATCTATGCCCTTTAATGGTTTAAATTTAGGCTTTTGTAATTTTCGTAAATCCACTATTATTCAATAAATATTTCGTACTTCACTTGTAATAAGCACAAATTTGTCATTCATTTCCGATACTGCAGATGAGTTGACATGCTGCCTTTATTTTTAATATGGCAATTTTTTTCAGAGTAATTTGTCCACAGATTTGTCACTTTAAGTTTAAAGAAACAGTATGCTTTCCTAGTCGTGACAAACGCAGCTAATGAAACGAATGAGACAGATAGTACATTCCACTTGCATTAAACTATTCGAATATTCCAATATAATCGAGAGCATTTGTAATCAGCATCGTGTCCTAATTACAGTTAAAAATCATTCATTCCAACATCAAACATCAATCAACAATCAAATCATCACTGTTCAATACAATTTTCAGACCAAATGTGGAATATTCAAACTTAATCGAGTGCATTTTTAATCAGCATCGTATTCCAATTACATATAAAAAATAATTTATTCGAACCCCAAACAAGGCAACGCTCAAACCATCAATGAAAAAACAATTTGCCGACTAAATGAAAAACATTTCGTGTTGAAATCAAAGTCCCCTTTTGAAGAATAAGCTCACACGTCTTTCATTGAGAAGCGTTGACGGTCGTCAGCAAGATCGACTCTAGTTAAGCCTGGACGGTTGTGTGCAGAAAGATCTGCCGCTCACAAGGATGAGGAGCAGCGAGGGAAGCCCGTGGTATTACGAGGGGAATTTCCCTCAAAATTCACTTCCCCTCACGTAGGGTGAAAACACCAGCTGCAGCGAGCCGGCAAAAACTGCGATTATGCAACATCAACCATTTATGGATTAATAACATCAAGTCCGTCTGCTACTCGCGAGTCTATATTTTAATTTTGCTATTTCCGCTATCCTCCTTTAAACTTGGCGGGAATTTCTGTCAAACAGCTCCAACAGGAAAGTTTCTCAATTTATCTGTGCTTGGTATCCACGATACTTGACTGTCTAATTCAAATAGTTTCTTTATGAATTTAACAGTACAGTTTGCTGGTCGGTAAGTTTCTTTGTCCATAGTTGCAATCCATTAGAAGGTACCAAAACATTATACAAGCAAGATAAGTTTTGAATTTAAGTACTTTGGCATCGATTAGAATTCATTCGAAAAATTTCCTGTCATAAAAATGGACGAATCGTGAGAAAAAATACCTCACGTAAGCAGTACATTCATGAATTGATTCTCAAGAGAATTATTGATTGCTTCAAAATCATGGGTCAGTTCTGAAGACACGCGTACGCTAGTATGAAGCAATGAGAAACTTCCAACTTCGTTGAAATAAAACTTTTTTATTGGTAACACAAATAAATCTTCGGTAAATTTTGAAGTCAGCAATGACTACCTGTTGGTAAAGAAAATTGATTTGTTAGTCATATTGTAACTCACACTAATTAAAACGCATTGATCACGAATAGATACGCTAAGACTCAGGTTCGTTTTTTCTCTCGTGTTCGTTAGAACTTTTCCGATTTGTTGATGCGAGTCAACAAAATCATTTTGAGGCATTTCTTATTGCTTATGAAAAGACACGAGCGCACCGACAACAATCGCATCAGTGGCGTGTTTGGCTGCGCCGCGGCAGCGCAAAAGTGTCCACTTCACCGTAGAAGCTGCTAGTGGCTCAGATGTCTGCGTGAAGTAAAACAATTTTGTGCTGCTGCAAGGATCCCCAACAGCACAGAAGTTGCTGCGTCCATATGTCCAGGTGCCGACGGCTTAAGAGTTGAGATGCCCTGACACCGGATCATGTCTACTAATTGCGAGATTCAAATCTCATTACGTGATCGTCCAGTCACTGTCCGCCAATTACACGAATTAGGTTTTTCAATGCTTTCTTCTATATTCACGTTCGACTATCATTTAAATACAACTCAAGATGCATGCCATGGCTCTCAAGTCTACCAACCACGAAAGTCAACCAGATTTGAGTTTTGTTTATTTTCAATTACATCAACCAGACCTTGCTTCTCGCTCACCCTCAATCACGTTCACCAGACCATGCTCCTCGTTCATCCCCAATCACATAAACCTTCTCGCTCACCCCCAATCACGTCAACCACACCTCGCTTCTCGCTCACCCCCAATCACATCCACCAGACCTTGCTCCTCACTCACCCCCAATCACATCCACGAATCACTCGCACCAGACTCCTCTCCACGTCAACCATCGATCACTCCAACAAGCACTTGCCTCGTCCCTCGACAGCTGGTGCCGGCAGCTGGTGCAGGCGTCAGTTTGTATTCAAATGACAGCAGTGCCAGCTGGCTGGAAGAGCCATCTTCCGTGAGCTCAATACGGAATGCGCGTATGACTTTAAGCAAGCGTAATGGGTTCATTGATTGTGCATGGATTCTCCTTTTTTGCCGCTCATAAAAATGGCCCTTTCCCTTCACTCTCTTCACCTTTTTTTCTCTTTGCTCTCTTCGCCTTTGTTGTGGCTAGGGAGTCTTAATCTAAGTAGTATATTAATGATAATCATCCACGCAAGTAAAACACTTTAAATTGGTTTCTTTGAGCACCTCTCTCTAAAATCTGCTGGTGTCACTGTTGCTCCACTGCTATGGCGAAAATCGTTCACATATAAATTTGTAATGAACAGTTCTTCGTCTTGAACACCTGCGCGTTCGCAGTGAGGTTTTTAAGGCGTAGGACATCAGTTCAATGCCAGCTTGTTAGTGCATTTCTATCCATTACTGAATGCGGAACTTCGTCTCAAACACGGAAATTAATTTAGAGTCATGAAAAAAATTATTAAAGTGAAGTGAAAAACTATTTCATCTAGATGTTGATGGTGTCAGTGACGCATGATCATTGCACCATCACTCATGTCTTGATGGTGTCAGTGGGGCACGATCATTGCACCATCACTCACGTCCTGATGGTGTCAGTGACGCATGATCATTGCACCATCACTCATGTCCTGATGGTGTCAGTGGCGCATGATCATTGCACCATCACTCATGTCCTGATGGTGCCAGAGAGGCACTACCGTGCACATGGAAAATTACCATAATTTTAATGAAGCCATAATTTTAGACCCACGCAGGAAAGTCATCATTCCACTGACAAAGAGCTTCGCATCTTTTGTGAAAGATTCCAGAGATGCGTGACTCTCTGCCGTCACTTTTTAGCAATCAAAAGCAATTTTTACCGAACCCCCAGGCGATACGCATCGTTTTTGAGAGGGAAGTTGAGTTAAAAGAGCTGATTGCCCAGAGGGGAGACTGACGGCGTAATTTGGAAGCGACCATTTTGCATTTTTCGCGAATTCTAACGAGTCTCTTATTAGACGCCGGGCGGTGGCCGGCAGCGCGCGGAGTGGGGGAGGCAGCAGGGCTGGTTGCAGCGTCCCTCTGTGCGGCTGTGATGCGAAGTTAGGCGCTATTTAGTGTGGTGGTATGAGCGACATTTGATGAACAATGCGATGTTTAGCGTTCAGGTGAGTAAAGGTACACAATAATCAAGCGACGTCGGTTGATCAGACAATAGAGGAGTTGATTTCTACATAGATCAATTAATAGCGTGAGTGAAGGGAGAGGGAAATTTTTGGAGCCCGTTTGGGTAAACGCAATGCAAAAATTTGTGTTTGAGTGAGTAAGGCTACAGAGTAACCAAGAAACGCCGACCTGTTAGACTAGAGATGAATTAATTTCTACGTGAAAAGATCATTCACCAACCTAGGGGAAAGTGGAATGACATTTATGAAGTGCATTTGAATAAAGGCTCGTTTAAGCGTGGCAACCATTTATTCTAAATTCATTGGATGGATAAAATTTTCATCGTTGTACTGTCTTGCTACAATGGCGTAAATTGCTTGAAAATCTGACCCACTTGAGGTTCGGTATTGTCGGATATCAGGAAATGTAAAATAATTTCAATTTGGTATTTCCAGCAAATTCTGCCAGTCGAGCCCCGACAATTTGTTCACGACGAAGGCCAAAATGTCACTCACCACATCGTACATCTGCTATACCATTTACACACATTTAAATGGGAATTGTGATTTAAAAGGAAAAGCTAGAGACTTAAATACTCAATTTGTAGTTTTTACACAGCATCAGTCATGAGCAAATAAAAGGTAGACTTAAGTGTTTTAACACTATAGTCCGACTTTTTGAAAATCAAAATCCATTGTGTTCGAAACAGTAGAAATATTTTTTACAGCAAAAAGTGAGATAATGTGTTCCGCAAGATACCATGTCATGGGCGAAGTGGTAGCAGCACAGAATTTTTAGTGCTGCTATAGCGTGAGGTCTACCACACTGTAGCATGCAATCTACCTCTAGCTAGCACTATGGCAGGAGGTTAGGTTAGGTTACTAATGGATATTACTTATTTCCAAGCATTTAATTTAGCGACAAACACTTGATTTGTACATCTCAAACTGCACCTGAGTAGGCGATGTATGGCGGTAGACCTCACGCTATAGCAGCACCGAATTCTTTGCCCTCGATAGCGGAACCGTTGTGTTCTTCCAGCGAAAACGAGCGGTGCTTTGAAAATTCTTGTTTTAGGAGCCACGTCTAGAAGACTTCAGCGTGAAAACTGCATCAAGTTTAGATTCAAGTCGCATTCAGTTTTAGACTTGCATCGGTTTCACAATACCAGATCGAAAGTATCCTAGAATCCACTTACAGATGCTAAGACGAATTCCCTTGAAATGATGACTTACTGATACAGACACTGAATCCCACGCTGGTCAAATATTCCAATCCCAACCAAATGAAGCTGACCAACGTTGCGCTGCTAGAATGAATTTAATGAGGATTCTATTTCTCATGAGCTGGGACTGCGGCTGAAGTGTTGCAGCGCCGCCCGGAGGTGAGCGCATCATTTCTCAGGTTATTTCTGTAGGCCTAAGCTTCCCTCGCCCGATATGCAAATGGGCCTCCATTTACTCGGGCTCATTCATTACGGCTTCTTGGGGAGGAATTTGCCCGAAGAGACAACAGAACAATACGTTTACCGAACCTCATGTGGAAATGTGAGCCTCGTACCTTCTTGCTGGGCACATGCAAGAAATATCGTATTAACATAACTTAACATTCTATCTAAATATGTTCATCTAGTTCTGCTTTAATTGGTGACTACCCTGTACAGACACTGTGTGGTTAACTTACTATATTAAATATTATTAGGCTACGTCCAAATGCACACCACAACATTTCTGAACATTACGTTGTCACCCTCTTTTTTGAGCTCTCCCATGAGAGTCAAATCGCAAATTTCTTTTGGACTTCTGAGTACCTCAACCCAGTCGTCTACCTGATAAGTAATTAGTGACTCAATAAATAACGCAACATTTTTCCATTGATCATTGTCCAAATTCTACTCTCATCACACAACTTCTCTCGCATTTTTCAGTTTAGCCTCCGTCGTTGGTGGTTGGGCTTATTCATCAAAACTTCTCCTTCGTTCTTCTATAAGTGTTGATGCAACATTATATTAGCAAGCATTGATATCTTTTATACGTCCACGGCGTTTCCGACGTTGTAAACTGTTGGTTTGGTTAGGTTGTAAGTAGTAGAATGGGAAAATCAGCTTTAATGCTCGAATACATTTTTATCTTTGTTAAGAAATATCACAGATACAATCGCCCGATGCATCTCACCTAGTGTGAAAAGTTATTTCTTAAAGAGGTTATAAAACAGGCGAAATGTCATTCATTTGTTCTGGTACGTGAATGAGCAATTTACCGACTGGTGAACATATGGCCCAGTACGTGTTAACATCACCTGTTAATATCTCTTATATCGCGCTGGTACTGTGAATTTTTGATCGCATATCATCGCCACTTCAAGGCCCATTGGTTTGATTTGAGCATTCCATTCTTCCATTCAAAGAGTGATGCATTATTTTTTAAATAGACTCTCAACACCACGCACAGTGGCGCTCGAGATGAAACAAAACCTCGGTTCTTTAATTTCTCATACGCATGAATTTTGAATTTTCCAAATCTTTCTAGCCGAACACCAGCAATTTGATTGCTACGAAGACCTGGAGTGTCATCCATCACGTCGGGGAACAGCTGCACCTGTTGAACACATTCAGATGGAAATTGTAACCTAAAAGAGCTAAGCTAGGGACATCTCACTGTCATGTCAAAATATTGAAATTTCGTTAAGTGAACAAACATCGTAGAGCCATGACAAATTATTTTGCTGCTCAAATTCTAAAATCGTCTCAAAATAACACAATCAAGAAAAGGTTTATCCAGTATGCATATCTCCTTCTTGAATCGCGTGCTCACTTGAGTCTTGAATATTTCTCATGGTTGTTCTGTTTAACACGTTCCCTGTGTATTGGGTCACATGTGTACCAACAGGTAAAGTGCTCATTTACGTATCGGTATAAATATGCACATTTTCTCTGTTTCACGACGTTTTGTAAAATTAATTGTTATCATACGAGAAGAAATGTAATCGTGCAATTGCGTTTTTCAAATTCATTGGGAAGAATTACAATTTATTATAGCTGGAAAATCGATTTCCCAATTCGGTTTCTTACAACCTAACCAAACCAACCGTTAACAGCCGCGGAAACGCAGTGAACGTGTTAAGTTCTACATTAACATTTAGTCCTGGTTGATCAATGTTCCATCCTGGTGACTTTCAGTTACAATTTTACTCGAATTTCCGAATGATAACTTTAAAAAAAATGGCGGCTTTAGTAGTGTTTCTTGTGGTGATCGTAGCCCGGAAAGACTTGTGTACAGTCCCGTACTTCGAGTCCGGAGTTTCCTCTCATTGGGAAAAGGAAAAAGTCGGCCTCAAAGCCCCACTCGACCCAAGTGTTTGAAATAGCACGACCTTGACCGAGGGTAATCATCACTGCACCTAGGCAGCAATCATACAGTATTTGAAAATCCAATATAATACGCCGCATTTTGCGGCAGTTGAAAATCCAACATATGAGATTTGGAAACCCAACATAACATGAAGCATAATGCAACATTTGAAGCTCCAGCATAACATGACGCATCATATGGCATTTGAAATCCCAGCATAATACGGCACACTTCAATTTGATTTTTTTAAATCGTAGAAAATAATCTGTCATAACGAGCAAACCTGCACGTCTCCCTCTTCATTCTCAAAAACCATTCCAAGCTGACAACCTTACGTCAAAGCGTACGATACACTGGGCAATTTCGGCAGTCATCACCACGGGCATGCTCGTAATCACAGCGGTGGGATGCGACCAGACAGGAGAGCACTCACCGTGTTGTCTGTGTAGCAGAGCACTTACCGTGTTGTCTGTGTAGCATGTCTTGCTCACGTCACTGCAACACAAGGTCTTCTGAAAAAATGTCTCCACTGATTAATTTATGTATATATGATACCAGAATCATACAACAGTTTAATTCTGATTAATGGTTTCGGTATTAGATATATTCTCAATGGATACACTTTTTGCGGCCACCCTGTGTGTATACAGTAGCAGTAAACAACCGAATGGTGACAACTGTCTAAGGGGCCGAATGTACCTGCTGATACTCACGGCAGCCATACAAACATTACAGCTGTGACGTCACTTCAGGTTTACAGCCCATCAACACACCGGCAACACCATTCTATAAATATCTGAAAATAAAAGTTCTGCTTTTGCGCTCGTGAACGATGGGCGGAGTTTCCCGTACATTTGACAGGTGAAAAAAACGCAATGTTGGACCACAGTAGCGCCAGATACGGGAGCTATTTAGTCGTTTCCCTGCACTGTTTCATTTCCTACTCAAACTGCAGGATACTTCGAAATGCCTGTGTGCATGACTGTTACCTCTAGATGCGTTATCTGTTTTATAAAAAAAATATTATGACTACACCTTTTCACTTCAAATTAATCCAAGTCAAGTCCAACTTAATCCAAGTCAAGTTCAAATTGATTCAATTCAAGTTCAAATTAATCCAACACTCAGTTGAGTTAAAAAATTAATATAATCACTTGTTAATTTGAGCTTTTTTATGTTAAATATGTATCTATTGGATGTGATGAGTAAGAAAAACGTTTTTAGTTTCAGTAAGGAATACATAAAATTCCTGCAGTATAAAATCAAAATGTCGTAAAATGTGGTAAGTATCCAACATCAGGAGGCAAAGCGTGGTTCAGATCCTTGAGCCGAGAAACGGATAAAAGTCAATTATAAAAACTTCGTATTATACTCCTCATTAAAGTTGTTTTACAATTCAACATTAATGGCAGTGTGCATACATTCAAATATTTATGTTCAAAAGGTAATTTTATGTTGCACATACACATAGTTTCGAGGATTTATTTACACTCATAGATATTTATATGCGTGAAATTCCACTTTATTACACATATTAATATGAAATCATTTACATGCAAACACAAAAGATTATTACCGGACGATATGTATATTTTATCTTTAAAAAAATATACAAATGCGATTCACAAAGTACTAATATACGATTCCGTTTGATTACAATTTATATGAGTACATTACTATACAGATACATTCCTGCATTAGCGATAAAAATGTTACCACTGCTCTCCAATCTTCATCGTTCAATGCAGCTTTTATCACTCTGCATTTTTGCTTCTCGTGTTTTCTTGTGTTTTCCTCTCTTTACTCCTCTTCTTACTCCTGTGCGTATATTTTCTTGTTCATCTTCACTTGTTTCATGGTCCGTTGATTGGTTGTAGAGATCCATCTTGAGGGAAGCGCTGATCCAAATTCAAAGTGAAACACTTTTTTTTCTATACTCCTATATTAGAGAAATCGGTACATAAGATACAAAAAGCATTTTTAAAATTATTTTAAAAACCAATAGTACGGAAGATGACATTACATACATAAAATCCATATGTATTCCAATATACATGTAAAATTTGACTGTGATTAAATAGAACTTGACTTGGATTAAATTGAACTTGACTTGGATTAAATAGAACTTGGCTTGGATTAAATTGAACTTGACTTGGATTAAATAGAACTTGACTTGGATTAAATTGAAATGAAAAAGGTGTAGTGTTCATGAAGTGTTGGTGTAAATTTAAAAACTTCGGAGGAAACAGGAGTAGTTAATTTACAATAACTAATAATTTCATGAGGCGTGAGATATGTGAGATATTCGCTCTCATCATCAAACATGTATCCTGCCAGAAAAAAAATACGTTAACGCTGGATTAAAAACTAGACGTCTTAGCTTGAGAGTAAATAAACTATGTTGAGGGGCTCTACGTGTGAGAGCTTACTGAGAGGTTTTGTTCCTTTTTGCTCCAATTTCTCGAACTCGTCTAGATCAACTTAGATATGAATGTCAAATTATACAGGGGAAAACTTTTGTTGCAAACCTTGGTGAAATTCGATGGGAAATGTTATTACTTTTGGAAGACAGGCTGATTTTATGGGACGAGCTAACGCTGAGGGAAAAATAGCAAGATGAAATTTTTAAGGAAGTACTGGTGAGATCACTAGAGGAGGTGGAACTTGAGGAATTCTTAAACGCAAAATGAGACATAGCCTCAAAATTTGCTAATGAAAATCACAATTTCAATGTTGAGCTGTGTTTGTGAAAGAGTGTTATTTTCTCTTTCAAAATTCAGATATTCACATTTTTGAGTGGCTGAGAAAATATCTTTTCAAGTTTTGTCCCAAAACATTTGTATTGATCGCTCATACATTTGTATTGATCGCTCATACATTTGTATTGATCGCTCATACATTCGTATTGATCGCTCATACATTCGTATTGATCGCTCATACATTTGTATTGATCGCTCATACATTTGTATTGCCCACTATTACATTTGTTTTGATCGCTTTTCAGCTTCTTGACCTGAAAGAAGAGAATGAAAAGCAACCTCAATGAGTGGGAGGGTTTCCCTCGAAACTTTTCCTATTTATCTTTGTTTTCTATGATCACCAGAGGAGCTGCTTTCAGATTGCTGAACATACTGCCATTGCAGGGCTGGATTCGAAACAGGGTCTGTCGTTTACAAGCTATCGTGTTCTACCTTCGCGTCATGGAGAAAGCAACCATCAACAAGCAATGTTACTTACAAATAACATGGAGTCCAAAAACAAACATCGGCATCTAAGGATGCTTCTTTTCCAATTCAAGCCTGATACACATCACTTTGTACATTGGTTTTTCAAATGCCCTATAACTAACACCAGGATGCCATGACGCTTTCCCCCGGTCAAGACCGGTGCCCATTTCAGACA
>JACJUY010004770.1:9845-26744 GCA_014220935.1 Platorchestia sp. MABIK
CTATCACATGGGAATGCAACACAACTGCCACATGGGAATGCAACACAACTGCCACATGGGAATGCAGCACAACTGCCACATGGGAATGCAGCACAACTGCCACATGGGAATGCAACACATCTACCACATGGGAATGCAACACATCTACGACATGGGAATGCAACACAACTGCCACATGGGAATGCAACACAACTGCTACATGGGAATGCAACACAACTGCCACATGGGAATGCAACACAACTGCAACATGGGAATGCAACACAACTGCTATATGGGAATGCAACATAACTGCCACATGGGAATGCAACACAACTGCCACATGGGAATGCAACATAACTGCTGCAGGAGAATGTTGACCCAGTGTGCGCAACATTGTCGCTCGTACAAACGTTCGTGCAAAGCACTTATTTCCTGACCTAAAGATTCAGCATTTCAAAATCACTTGATTCATGATCAAATTTATTTCATATATGCTTTTTGTCATGAAAATTTTGCATTTCACAATGCGCCCACTCTCCGAATCTTTTCACTATAGTGGAGTGTTGCAAATAATACGAAGATCGTAAGATTTCACCATTAAAATCTGGGAAGTTTTCACGCATGACTTCTGTGTTAAAAATGAAATATTTATGCATCCCCACGAGGCGATAGGTTTGGGCTGTCCCCACAAGCCCATAGGCTTAGGTTACTTAGGTGTGCCTATCTTGTGCTGTGGGTGCTGGCGCTCCCAGGGGGATACTGTTAGGTCCCCTCAGCTATAGACAGGTCTTCGATATTTCTGTCTTTCGTACCCACTTTGTTTCTTTCAGTTTGCATGCCTTCTTCGCTATCTCTTCTTCGTTTTTTTCCTCTTTCTTCCATACTTGCAGTTTCTATGCGCTTGGTCTCCTGTGCGGGAACACACCATGTGCATAGATTCCCATTTTCTACCGTCCATAATAAATGGCCCCAACTTTCCCTTTCTTGAGACCACTCTTATTGTAACTAGTGAGTTCAACAAGAGCAACCTAGTAATTGCAGTAGTTTATAATCCATCTACTGTTTGAAACTAACAATGCATAATAATAGCCCATGCGTTGTTGAAATGTTCCAACCCATGTAGTGAAATTAAAGCACCTGAATTTATTTTTTTAAGGAAACAATCGTATACTATCACCAATGAGTGTCATTAACGAGATAAAATACACAAATTTATACTTGACAGCTGACGTAAACTAATAATTATGTTTTCACTTATAACACATAATTAAAATGATAATTATAATGTTTGAATTAATAACAGGGAAATAAATAATTATTTTGAAAATTATAATTTATAAATTAACAGATAAATAATTATTTAATATAATAATTACGTCATTCAAATTAACAACAGATAAATAACTAATAAATATACTAATCATAATATTTAAATTAAAAATCGATAATAATTAAGTCTAAACTTGCCAGGGCATCAGTAGGTGAAGGAAATTGTTTTTCACGAGGAAGATGAAACAATTTTCATTAAACATCAAGAATGTTGCAAAATGAATCCAACATGTTACATTTCCAATTCCATTAAACATCAAGAATGTTGCAAAATGCAACCAGCATGTTCTTCAGCTTGGCTGGATTTATTAGGGTAAGTTCAAGCTCTTTTTAGGGGAGTTTTCCAGTTTGTTTTGCTTACAGGGAAAAATTGCATGCGCTGGTCCATCTTCATCTATTTCGTGTCTACTTCACCGCAACTCAGCGCCTAGTTTGCTCTTGTGGTCTGCGTTCTTCGTTCTCACGAGAAGTTTTCAAAGATGTGAGTTGTGTTTTTTTTAATGTTCTAACCTTGTGGAGTGTTGCAAGGCTGTTGGAGCGCTAGAAGTGGCAGAGTAAATATCGATTTTAATGCGCTCAAGGAAATTATAGATTTGGTTCCCACGAATTACTGAAGGAGAACATTAATACAGGTGAACGTGAATGATATTTTGCTCGCTGATGCGCTATTTTAGAGTTATTCAACATAGAAGTTATAGGAACGTCATTTTTAAGAGTGAAGAAACAGACGCATCACTATGCTGTAGTACAGTATTGACCTAACTATGAGCGTGGTTTGGTTAGGAAACGTTAGGTTAGTTAAGTAAGCCATCTTTAACTAACCTAAATTAACCTAAAATATCTTGCCTCATCTTACCTAAACCGTTTCTGTTGTTTCCGCCGCAAAAGTGGACGTGTTCCAACAATGCGGCGACTACGCAACCAACTATGTTGTTCCTGCCTGAATGCAATTATGGTTACACTTCAAAAATTATGCATTTGCGAGAAAAAAATCATGCATGTGGATCTCCATTAGTTGGGTTCTTTTGCGGATTCTCGATGACCAAATTTTTTAGTTTCCGTGAGCGCACAGAGATTAACCGAATGAAATGTAGGTATGATCTGTCAATGTTCGCGATTGTCAAAATTCATCTCCTAAATTATCATATTAGAGTGTCGTTGTGAAACTAATGTATCTCCTGTTGCGGTTAACGTTAGTCACGGGTGTGTGGCAGAGTAATGTAACAGTGAAATGATCAACTCGAGTCCGCATAGGGCTCATGGGGTCCGCAACGCTTCGTATATTATCGCTTTTGAATTTAAAAACACTCGCCGAAATTATCTTGAATGACATATCCGTGTTTCGGAAACATTCGCTCCGATATTCGTGCCGTTGCGTCCAAGCTCTCTGAAAACTGTTCAGTGAAATTCTCAGTGCAATCTTTGTCCCAAAGAGAAGTCGAGAAACTTTACACTTTAGAGTGCGGCAGGTAAATCTGAAGTTCAATGATAAATTTAAATTTGTGGTCAACGGTAGTCAGCGTTGTTGAAAAAAACACTTAACTGCATCATATAATCATTTAAAGGCGTGTATTTATGAGAACGTAGTTTGTGACTACTGGTTGATTAGCAGTATGATGGAAGTCTTGGTTAAGTCGTAGTCTTGGTTAACTTCATCAGAATCCAATTGTGGGTACCTTGCGCCGATGATTCATTCCTGTAATGGTTAGGTAGGCCTTCTTTTTGTTGAAATGGAATTTTTCAGCACCTACTACTTTCTTCCTTATCTTTTATCTTGCTTTATGCACTTCTTTCCAAGTTTGTTTGTATGTACCTTGTGAGTAGATTCCGTATTCACCTAACTCCACACTTAACGGTGCCTTCGTCCGTCCTCGCCTCAATACGCTTATTTTCAGCGGTTACGGAGGTTTTGAACTGACAATCTAATCATTTAATTTCAAACTGAATGGTGCCTTCATCCTTCCTCTTTAAACATTTTTGTTGTGGTAAAGGAAGGCTTAAACTTTCGTACAATCATTCCTTCCTGTGATCAATGTTCACTTCTAAGAAGGGTTATGAGATTAATTTCGTCCGCCCCAGTACGTTCTCCGCGTATTGGGAGACGTACATAGTTGAAAAAATTGCTAGTTGAAGTACCGGTCGGTGTAGATACTTCATGCGATCCAGTCTTTTTAAAAATGCCTTGAGGTGAAATGTTGCCGTGCAATTACATTCTTCGATTTGTTGAGGGCTAAAACTGTATTTGACCAGAATGGTACGTTTCCCTTTAGCACAATGCTAAATTTCTAAATTCTGCTACCTGAAGGCCTAACCAAACCTACTGTGGACAACCGTGGAAGCGCAGTGAAAGGATTAATAATGTAGACATTTTTTTTTAACATTCCCCTATGTAAAAAACATCTGGCACCTGCCAGGTCCGGTGTGTTCATGTTAGCTAAAAATTTTAGCTTCGAAATTTGAATTCAGGATCCTTCCAACGCAAATGCTGTTCCAGCAATCTTTCAAAGAAGTTCTTTGGTGACATCCTAAAATTTGCATTGCTTTGACCGCGACGTGCGCCACAGGTGACCACGGAGGGGATTTTCATAATGCTGTTGCTCGACCTATAGGCACAAACTCGTGTTTGTTAAATACGTAATTAAAGCTACGTGAAAGAACCATCCAACGCTTGACACCTTTGAAAACTAAAACGAAAATTAACGTCGACTACGTATTACGCACCACTAGCATAAATTGCTAATTATTCACACCGGCACAAATAAATAGCGTTTGAATCATTTCACTTTTTCGAAATGAATCGTAGCACAAAATGGAAAGTTATATCTTCTAATTAATAGTAATACTTTTCAGCAATTATATGAACAGATTTAAGTAATTCTGCTACTTACAACCTAACCGAACCTACCGTTGCAATTGCCCGAATGTCGTCAAAGTGTTAACTTTGAATGAAAATTTGAATATTGAATTTCACTTTCACCAATTGCGGCCGAAGTTTCGACTTGACGTACATATTGGCTTGGGTAGCTTTAACCCGTTGAAGAAAAAACCTTTAAATAAACTTAATGTATCTACAACGTTCGTTCTCTTAATCATTTTCCTGGGAAAGTATTGAAAATGCAATTGCGCGATAAAATGTAAACTCGTACGCTAACATTGATTTTAAAAAGGGAATGGGATAATTTGAATGACTTTGATTTGTGTCGGTACGCACATGAGCCATTTACCTAGTAGGTACACAAGTCTCCCTATAGGTAGTCGTAGCGTTGAACGCCAGAGAAATCGGTTTTACGAAAAAAGAATTTTCCAGGGCCGATAAAATTTCCAAAGAAGAAAAAGAGGCGTTCTTCAAGAAGCTCGACGATTTCATCGCGGCCTACTCGGCGCACACCGTAGACGACTACGAGGAGGACGAGGAGGATGTCGAGCTCGGCCTGGACACGTCCAGGAGCTCCAGGACGTCGAGGGCGTCCAGGCGAGACGACCCGAAGTCAGACACCTCGACCGACTTCACGCACTTCACCAGGGGCACCACCGAGCGAAAGACGCTCGAGGGGAGGCTGTCGCGATGTGAGTAGTCTGGCGTAGGTTTAAAAAATTTGTTCTCACGGTTAAATCGTTCATGAAGTTCGGACATTTAGTGTCAGGGTTAGATCACATTTTTCAGTAAGATCGGTCAATTCGTATCTCTAATTATTCATGAGAGTTAGTGAAGGAGTATCGAAGGGAGACTGTCACGATGCGAGTAGTCTTGCTTGGTTCAAGACCACAATTTCTATCCTATCTTTCGTTTTGACTGCATGTAGTCGGGTTATTTAGAATAATGAATTTTTTAGTTCGACCTGATTTTAATGAAGTTGGTCACTTAGTATCATGAATTGCGCATGAGACTTTATGAATGAGCAACGCCCTCGAAGGGAGGCAGTCGCGATGGGAGTACAGTTGCGTAGGTTAAAAATCCGCGCATTTTTATGGTTGGATCGTTCATGAAATTTGGTTAGCTAGTTTTATAATTGCTTGATAATTTTAAGTTTAGTCACTTCGTATCATGAACTGTGCACGAGAATTTTCAATCCGCAAGCAGCTCGAAGGGACACTCTCGATGCGACTACTTTTGCGTAGGTCAAATGCACACTTTTTTAGTAGTCTCGTTATATTTCTGATCATGTAATTCGGTTTCTTCGTATCATGAACAGTTTCGCGTGAGAATTTTTCGTTCCTTAATTTTCCTGTTCGTTGCATAGGAAATTGCTCTGAGGAGTAGATTCCTTTTAAAAGTTATACGTAAAAAGGTAAAGACAGTCGTCTTTCACATGCGGCTAAAAAGGTAGCAATAACGGTTTTGAGGGTCTTTAATAATCTACTTACGATATCGATTGCATGAAAACCAGTTTCCATCGTCGAAATGTTTTAAACGTTCATGATGTTCATTACTTGCATCAAAAATTTTATTTGAAGTGCTGGAACACTGAGAACGACTAAACTTGAATAAAAATTTTCTCGGAATTTATTTCCAGACAAGGTGTGGCAGTCCCCTGAATGTACTTCCGAACTCGCAGACTTAAATCGAATGTTTTCTTCAGACGAACTTGGAATGAACTGCTACAATTAAAAAATCTTAACCTGAAAATTTCTGTCAAGTTCTTTACAATTGAGAAAAAAACTTTCCTCGGGTAGTCGTAAATTTTAAATTGAACGCATAGTTGACCCTTGTAGCGCATAATCGGTTTCATCGTGTAGAAGCCGATCAGTATATCTTTTACTAACACTTCGACTGCGGAGAAAAAAACTTGAGCTCAATATTGAACTCCGATTTAAAATTAGTTGTTGCGAGCAGTTTTGAACATAGTGAACATGACCTGGATCGTGCTCTCATTTAGCTTTAAGAATTTATGTAAATCGAGTTTGTGACCACCATTCGGTCAGCAGCATTATTAAAATTCCCTCCGTGTACCACCGGTGGGTCACGTCAACAGTCGAAGTGTTGAGAAAATTGATCAGCAAAGATTAATTCTGCTGTAGTTTTACTTCATTCATCCTAGGTTGAAATGACAATGTCGTTTGCACCTGAACCATACTACATTAGTTTGTAAAAATGTTGAAAGTTTACCTACGTTGTACATTGATCAGGTGAAGTTTTCGTGTTAAAATGCTTACGTGCAGTGGAATGGGAGGAGAGGCTCCGAAGTTTCGTGCGATTTTTTTGACATGAGCGCAAATCCCCTGAACTGGCATTTCGGACCCATTACTTATAGGAATATATTCATGAATTGAAGTCTAGAATTGAAAAGAAATTCTCTATTTGTTGAAGTTGGAGGCTGAATTTTCCTCGTTCACGATTGAGTACAAAAATGCTGCGTAATTGATCCTATTTAGTTGCCTTATATTTCGAAAGGACAAGGTACTGCTTTAAATATAGTGCATGAAAGCGATACGCCGCAGTAGAGATGAATACCTAAACGACAAAGCATTTATTTATCAACGTACTCGACATGGCTAGTACAAGCAAGAAAATCAATTTTGCAGCAAGTATAAACGGGACGAAAATATCCGAAAGAAAACATTTAAATTTCCTCGAGGAAATTTTTTACCTGAAAGAAAACGTAAAATATTGAAGAATCTTTATCCCCTGAGGGGGATACAATTATTGTATCTATGGGAACTAGCGCTCCCAGGGGGACAATGTGAAGCCCCGAGCTGAGAGTTCGGTAGGCTTTCTTTTTCGTTGAAATCAAATGTTTCCGTTATGTTGAGGACCACCTCTTTTCGGTTCACTCCTGTCCTGTTTTTCAACACCTACTACTCCTTAACTCCATACCAAATGGTGCTTTCCTCCTTCCCCTCTTTGGATCGCATTTGTTGCTGCACATAGGGAGGCTAAACTAACGACTAATCTAATCGGTAAAATCTTGAAAACACCTGTTCGAGAAATCGGGCGGTACTTCTGCACCGACCTGATATTTCAGCACTGTTGAAGTGCTCATTCAAACTCGTTACCCTCCTGTGCACTTGGACCCTGAGTAAAACGTTGAAGTTTGATAAACCTCCAAATCATCGGTTTGTACGTACTTCAACTTGACCACAAATTTTCAAAAATTGAACCCTAGTGCTTCCCCGATGACGAAGCGTTGAATTCCAGAATACTGTACTGCATTAAACAAACGTTCAGCCAAGTTTTAATATCTTAGCTTAATCCAATTCTTGCATACACTTAAGTATACCCAAGGTATTTCAGGCACACTAAAAGTGATTACGGTAACGAACTACTCTTACCTACTCCTTGATGGCTCAAGTGTATCGCTAAGTTTGTGTCCCACTAGGTTACTTCCTCATTTAAGTATTTACCATGCTTATATTGCAATAAAAAGTCCTTATTTTCAGCTTCGACGGTGCCGAAGCGGCGCAGCTCATCCCTGTGCCCGAAGCCCGTGTCGGACCCCAGAACGGGATGCACTTACATGCTTGTCAAAGGCCACATGCCGTCGTGGAAAGGCATGTGCAAGCACTGCGGGGAGTACATAAACATGGACAGCCACATGTTCTTCATGAAGTGCTCCACAGGCAACCCTGAAGACGAAATGTTCTTCACCAAAGTCCTTGGAACGGACCAATTCCCGTCGGCAGGTGTCAGGAACCCTCGAGACTCCACCCCAGTTCCCTGGTGCAAGTCGGACGAAGACAAGAAAGCAGCTGACGCGAAGTCTCCAACTCCTTCCATGGACGTGGACGCCCCTCAGGAAGCTTCTACTCCTCAGGGGGACACTTCCACCTCGAAAGATGGTGGAAAAGAGGACCCGAAGGCCACAGATGAGGACCTTTGTGAAGGAGCGGCCGCTGGACCGGAGGAACCGCAACCAGAAATGTCCGACGTGGTGGAACTGTTGTATGACAGAGTGACAGGAGCCGTCACCGTCAGAGACGGGCTCAGGGAAGTCAACATTCGGCAGCCCAGGCGCAGGAACGAGGGAAATTAGGAACTTCCATTTTTGTTAGTTTTTAATTTTCATGAAAGTGTGGCATTCGTAGCTCTTGACTTGAAATTTGAAGTGCTGAACATGGTGTCCAGTATAAACTTTTGGTATTGCCTTTTGAAATATACTATCCTTCTCCAGGGTTTGTTTCTATGCAGAGACTGAGTAAATTTTCTACAAATAAATGCAGTTTGCAAACCTTCTGCGTAGAATTGTCTTCATTACATTAATCAGCCACCGGTTAGAACTGGAAGAGCCGCTGCACAAAATTTTTCAAACCTTACTGTGCCTGACGAAATTGCCACGAAAGTGCGTGGTCAACTGCAAGTTAATCTGAATCGAAAGCCTATTTCGCAATAGCTGTTGAACAAGATACTAGTGAAAAATTTGAAGCAAACGCAACATTCTTCGCGAAGAGCCTGGCATGATCGTCATTGAGATCTTTAACACTGATCGCAACTGCGCCACCGGTGGCCTCGCAGCGAACTTTCATGCTGCCACTGACTGACGAGTAGCCACGAGCTCAATGTTCAAAAATGCTTGAACTTAATGAAGTCGCGATCTAGTGTGTTGGCCGTTTCTAAAATTGCGTGCTAACCAACTTTATCTGCGGCGCGTAAAATTAAAGTTTTTACTTTTCAAAATTTGAAAGAAGGTTGTTTAAAGCGATGCTGCAAAATCCAAACGTTCACTAGAATATGGTTTTCCTTCGTTATGATTTAGTGTTTTTAAAATAGTTGTCGACTGGTTGATCAGCAGCATTGTGAAAACTCGTGGAGGCTGAATTTTCCTCGTTCACGATTGAACACAAAAATGCTGCGTAATTGATCCTGTTTAGTTGCCTTATATTTCGGAAGGACAAGGTACTGCTTTAAATCTAGTGCATGAAAGCGATACGCCGCATTTCTACGCCGCAGTAGAGATAAATACCTAAACGACCAAGCATTTATTTATCAACGTACTCGACATGGCTAGTGCAAGCAAGAAAATCAATTTTGCAGCAGGTATAAACGTTATCCACGAAAAATCGTGGATAACGTAGCAGTCGGAGTTGAATAGACTTGAAACATGAGTTGGATACTAAATTGCAGATCAATTAATTATTGATTTCGTCGATCGCAAACCGCAGTCAGCCGTGCGATCTTCCGCCTCGTGCTGCAAGAACGGGACGTGCGATGGTAGTTGAGATCAGCTAGCTAACAGATGAGAAGGGATTGAGAACCAATGCTCAAATTACCAGCCCATACCTGCATTGGAAAAAATGATGAAAACGAAATGCTGGCAAAAGGCTCGAGCCCATAAAGCCCCAACCAAAACTACCACTAAATTTTCTTCTCTCCCTGTCTCTTGAAGAAATGAACACCAACATTTGAGAGCCAAGAGTGCTGGTGGAATGAAACTTCAAGCTGCGGTTCCCGCAGTACTTAAGTTATAGGGGTTTTCATTAAGCGCTTTGACTAGAAATGGAAACTTCAAACGGTACTGAACTTGTCCCGTGACTGCCCTAAGGTCTCGTCAGCAAGGAGATCGGTTGCCGCTGTAAATAGAAATAGTTGCGATCGCTACGTGAAGTGGCGACAGCTCCATACTTAAGACGATTTAAAAAGTTGGAACTTTATTATTGTAAAGTCAACCACGTAATGGTTCGTTTTGTGAGCCACTGAAGAGCTCATTTCCGCACTGGCATAAATAAAAACTGCATCAGGATCTCGCCACTATTTTGAAAATTGATTTCGGGGTGCGACCTGACATCTTGTGCAAATTTATTTTTCTCTCGTTGAAAAGTGTATTCGAATGGTTGTCTGTTTTTATGTTCTGCTACTTTCAGCCTAACTGTAGCAACCATGCAAACAACGTGACAAGATGAATAAATTGCCAAGGTTACGAATCTCGAGCTTCTGTGACTGAATCGTCAAACTTCGGAGAAAGCTCGGTTCTTCTCGAAGACTTTCTTTAGGAACTAGGCTTGTTCACTATCAATTTCAGACGAAAGATTGAATTATTTTCAACTTGAGAAGATTAGTTCTAAGGCATATGCTTCCACTCGACGAGTAAATGTTTACATGGTATAAAGTCTGACAAGAGAGCACAGGTTCATGTAGAAGAGCGATGATCTCGTCAAAGATACTCCTGAAGTTCAGCGGTAGTTCACGGAGAGAGGCGGTGACATCATCGGGAATACGGCATGGATCGATTAAAACCAGTTTGTTCAGCAGTGAGGTCGTTTCTGAAGGTAGCCAATCAATGTTTGTAGTGCATCTACTTACTGTTTCTGTTAAAAATTTTAAGCAAAAAAATATTAATAAAATTAGCCATTTCATTCAAAAACAAAACATCGAGTACGTTTCGGAGACCAGCTCCCTCATCAGTTCTGTAAAATACAAAGTTTGATCACTTCATCGTACGCATGAATGTGTGTGATCAATAGTAAGCCAAGTTTCCGTTAAATATGATGCCCCTCAAGGGGATAAACTATCGTATCTATGAGAATTAGCGCTCCCAGGCTGAAAATGTGTGAAGGCCCGAACTGAGTTAGATAGGCTTCTTTTTGTTGAAATGAAATGTTTTTTGTTATCATGAGGATCATCTTTTTTCGGTTCACTGCTGTCCTGTTTTTCAGCACCTGCTACTTTCTTCTTCAACTTTACCTTGTTTCAAAAACTTCTTTCTCGACTAATTGTTTCTTATATGCCTCTTCTGGAAAGACTCTGCGGTCCCTTATCTCTATACTAAATGGGGCCACCCTCTTTCCTCTTTTCGAAACGTTTTTTTTTATCGGTTAAGGAAGCTTAAACCAACATGTGATCTAATCTGTTGAATGTAATGCTTCTAGCCAATGTTGGTACAATGTGATATCCAATACTAGTGGCATAGAAGAACTAGGATCCCCTGAGGGGGAAGAAAACTATCGTATTCATGAGAATCGGCGTTACCAGGGAGATATGTGAGGTCCCGAGCTGCGGGATTGGTAGGCATTATTTTTGAAAGTTTTATCTAAAAATACTTTTTCGGTTGATTAGTATGATTACGAACAGTAGTTTAGCGTGCAGCAATAGTTTTGCTTTAATAGTTTTATCATAAACAATAGTTTTTTGTGGTTACGAACCATTTTTTTCGGTTTACCTCTGTCCCATTTGTCAGCAACTTCAACTTTTTCGAAGTTACATCGTGTTTCATGGACTTTCTTCCAAACTTGTTTTATGCACAGGAGATCTAGTGTGGGACTCACCTTGTGGATATGTGGATATGTGAATTCTGCGTTCCCTTGACGCCCGACCATGACGCCCTCTCTTTGGAACCCCTTTGTTGCGGTTGAGGAGGATGAAACTAAAATCAAATTCGAATCTTACCAAGACACTGCATTAAATGGGATCTTCCCTTCTTTTAAACACCTTTTACTGCGACCTGAGACACCGGTGGTACACGGAGGGAGTTTTCATAATGCTTCTGACCGACCAGTAGTCACAAACTCAATTTACAAAAGTACTTAATTAAAACTAATGAAAAGCACGATCCTGATAATGTTCATCATTTTCTAGATTGCTTACTACAATTGACTTTAAATTTGAGTGGGATATTAAACTTAAATTTTTCCTACCGCAGATAAAAGTGTTAAGCACCTTTGTAGTTGTGATCCAGAATGCGTAAACTTACACACCCAATCTAAATCCAATGCCCATGATGTACATAACAATGTCATCTCAGCGGGTTCCCATGTGCGTACAACTAGATGACTACCTGGCTCCTACCTGCCTTCCGCACCAACGTTTGTCTAAAACCGAGGTTGTGAAATAAAAACAAAAACCTTAAGGCAGGTTTTAATCAACTGGTCTTTAACATTTACATTGAAAATACAGATTGCTTCGTACATCTATCCTAAACGCCGGTAGACAGGATACACAGCGAAGTTTTGACACTTCAATCTTAATATGACAAAGGTGATGTAGGTGAGTTTGGTTCGATAAAGTTTTTATCACTTACATGAACATGAAGTGTGGCCATCTCTGAACTATCTAATGGGAGTCTTAACCTCCTTTGAAGGAGGTCAGCAAATAATTTTTGTCTTAGTTAACGTATTTAAGGCGGGCCAGCAGAATTTAACGTGGCAAAAAATTGAATATGGCAACAAAATAGAATATGGCAACATAATAGAATATGGCAACATAATAGAATATAACAACAAAATAGAATTTGGTAACACAGTAGAATATGACAACGGAAATGACCCAAGTGGCCTGCTCTCAGGGTACACCCGAGCGTCAATCACACACAGGCACCAATGAGGCACATTCCCAGTCTATCTTTTTCGCCGAAGCATGCATGTTTTTCGCCGCCCAAGCGATTTAATTACTTGGGTTGCAAAAAACATGCATGCAGGCGGCGAAAAAGTTAGACTGGGTTTTAGTTGTCAATTTTCCCGCGCAAGTCCCAGTGCATTCATTTTAATGTTGTTAACAGCTGCAGAATTGGAGGGAAATGAAAGGTACAGCAGTTAATCCTTCATTTCGAGAAGTCTGCGAAAAATAAACGGACGTTTTTACATTTTTTATTGCTATCCTGATATTATTAGCCAACCAATAATTGTAGTGCATCTACTTATTGTTTGTTAATGTATTGCTTGTAGTCAATTTTGGTACCACGTGATGTCCACTTTTGGTGGCATGGAAGAACTACGATGCCCTTGGGGGGTACAATCAGTTAAGAAACACAAACACAATTTTTCATTTTTTTCAAAATAAATTCGGTTAGATGGTATCCTTCCCGATTAATTTTAGGTCAAGGATTCCACGGCCTTCTCGGAAATGCCGGATTGACTGCCGCACCCTGTGCTACTTTTGGCAATCTGTTGTGGGTCTGAATTTTAGAATTTCGTAATTCTCTTGTATTGCATTTCCGTACGCATGAGGATAAGATTGAATTCATTTTTTTATTCCGGTAGCGTGGAGAAGGATGATTGGTGTATCACTCAATTTCATCCCGCTGTAGTGAATTGGTTTCCGTGCATTTTTTCCATTTTTCGGATCTTTTGTTTCGTTAGCCTAAACGCAGTTTTTTGTTCAATGCTAAAGTCCTCTTAAAGATTTAGAAATTCCCACACTTGTAAAAGAATCCAAACCGCCAGCAGCAAAAACCGCGGTAGTGGAGCATTTCTTCACTGATCGCTACTGATATGTATGTTTGTATCCCAGATTTTTTGGCTCATGAACGATATATCGAGGTAGTTTCTCTTAGAAATTATAACACATGAAACCCAGCAAATGTAAACTTTTCCTCGAAACATTTAGAAAATAAGAACGATGAGAGTGATTTTCTAAAGTCCTTCAGAATAGACCTCCCAGTCTAACTTTATCGCCGCCTGCATGCATGTTTTTCGCCGCCTATGCGATTTAAGCGATTAAATCGCTTAGGCGGCATATAAGTTAGACTGGATTTTGTCGATTAAGAGATACATAAACACTCTCTGTTTATAACCCGTGGGCTGCACCACTGATTACTATCCGTAAACAGGAAACCAGAATATCTAGGATATGTGAAGGCGAATATCCACAACCACCAACGAATATCCACATCCACCGGCGAATATCCACATCTGCCAGCGAATATCCACATCTGACGGATATATCCACAGGCGCTGACGAATATCCACATCCACCGAAGAATATCTACAACCGCCAACGAATATCCACATCCACTGACGAACATCCACATCCGACGAACATCCGCCGGCGCCGGTGAAATCAACAGCCCAATTCACCGGCGAATTTCCACATCCACCGGCGAATATCCACATCCACCGGCGAATATCCACAACCACCAGCGAATAACCGCGGGCGCCGCTATCCCTGCCCGATAGCCGGCCGTAAAGGTCCGTTATCGGGCCGGCGAAATGGACCGGCCATCTCCGGAATGTTTAAATTAGGCGCAACGGCGACTGCCACAATAAAATCAGCCTTGACCGCTGAGGTGTGCACCCTTTGGCGCCCTGTTTACTTCGCGTTCTTTGTTTGCTTTGTTTGCTGCGTTGTTTGCAGTGTGGTGGTCTTTCTTTGTATTATGTTGTTTGTTTTGTTTCTTGGGTTGCTTGCTGCGTGGTGGTGTTTCTTTAACTTAGATAGTTTCCTTGTGTTGTTTGCTGTGTGGTGGTGTTTCTTTGTATTGTGCTGTTTGCTTTGTTTCTTGTGTTGGTTGCTGTGTGGTAGTGTTTTTTTGTCTTGTGTTGTTTCTCTGTATTGTATGCATAGTGTTTTGTACTGTTTGTTGCGTGATGTTTCATTTTCTTGTGTTATTAATTAAATTAGTTTTTTGCATTGTACGACGTGTTTTAATGTTTGCATGCTTTGTGCTGTTTATTGTGTGACTGTGTTTCTTTACTTCGCATTATAATCTTGCGTTGTTTCTTATTCTTGTATTGTTTTTAACTTTGCATTGTTTGTTAATCGTGTATTGTTTTTAATTTTGTCTTGTTTGTTAATCTTGTTTGGTTTTTTAACTTTGCGTTGTTTGTTAATCGTGTATTGTTTTTCAACACGTTCCTCGCGTATTGGGCCACATACGTAACAACGGACAATTTGCCCATTTACGTGCAGGTATAAATGCAGGACATTTTATCTGTTTTGCGACATTTTTTAAAAATAATTGTTATTATACGAGGTGAAATGTTATCGAGCAGTTTTATTTTTCATATTCATTAAGAAGAATTGAGATTTATTCAAGCTGGAAACTCGATTTCCCTATTCTGCTACTTACCACCTAACCAAATAAACTGTTAACAACTACGGAAACGCGGGAAACGAGTTGAACTTTGGAGAAACGTAGAATTTCTGATCTATGCTTTATGGGCTTTGCTGTTAGTGTCTGTTTTCATCAGTGTACTTTTGAGAGCTAGGGGTCATCAGCAAAAATGCTAGTAATCCATGACAGCATCAACCACAACCCCAGTAATCCAGCACAGCATCAACCACAACCCCATTAACCCAGCACAGCATCAACCACAACCCCAGTAACCCAGCACAGCATCAACCACAACCCCAGTAACCCAGCACAGCATCAACCACAACCCCAGTCCCCCAGCACTGCTTCGACCACACTTGTTGCAGGAATCTGTTGTGGGTTTAGGCTAGGTTATGCGACAGGTTAAAAGGATAGTTAGCGTTGCCTATGGGGACTGCTCCCCCCACAGGGGAGATCCTGTTAGGTCCCCTCAGCTATAGATAGGCCTTCGGGAATTCTGTCTTTCGTGTCAACTTTGCTTCTTTCAGTTTTCATGCCTTTTTTGCTATATTTTCTATGCCTTTTTCCTCTTTCATTCTAACTGAAACTGTTTTGTTGGGAAAGCCCATTAGTTTGGGGCACGTAAGGAGTGTTCTTTAGTAGAAACTCGTTGAAACCAACGAAAAGATGTTTCCTTCTCAACAAACAACTTGGCTTCGTAATATTAAAGTCTGACTTTCATTAGAAGTAAATTTCTTGCACTGAGTTTAATAGTCTCAATCCAATTTTAACATTTCTATTTCGACTGGACAGTGTTTGGGTCATTATTAATCTTTATATTTTTACTGGTTGGTGATTCGGAATATCTCATTAGATGTTCTGCGATGAGATTGTTTATGTTAATAAATTATTTAATCTTTCACCGGGTCATACTCTTTTTCTACAGAAATCGAATTGCTATTTTTAACGTAGTTATGAGTGAAAAAGATAGTTCTTGGTGTGCGCAGACTAACTATTATTGACTCCAGTAGATGGCGCCTGTTGTTCTTTTTTGTACGGAGCTTCCACTATTCACTGCTTAGGGAATTAAATTTTATAGTGAGTTACCTAAAGCCTCTCTTACCAGACAAAATGAAGTTCTAAAGAATGGAAGGAGAAAGGCATCATTTTATGGAATTATGGGAACTGGGAATCTATGTACAAATGTGCTTTCACACAGCATTCCTCTCGCATAGAAACAGCGAGTTAGGAAATAATTAAATGAAATGGGTTAAAAATTTAAGATGGAAGTAATAGGTGCTGAAACCATTCTATTTCTAAAAATAGAAAGCCTATTCAACTTTAAGCGCGGGACCTCACATTTTCTTCCAAGGAGTGCTAATTCCTAAAGGTGCTTTAATGGAATTCCTTGAAAAGGATTCCGATTAAAACACTAAACGTTGAAATGTCTTTACTGCTAATTTTTAAGTAAGAACTGGTCATGTATTAGAAGTTTGTCAAAAAAAGCCATTTTGGCAATCATGACGATGGTTTGTTACTCCTATATTGTTTATTTTTCTTGTTGGGGTGTGTGATATTGTCTCTTTACCTTGTATTGTTTGTTGTGTGATTTTGTCTCTTCACCTTGTATTGTTTGTTGTGTGATATTGTCTCTTTACCCTGTATTGTTTGTTGTGTGATATTGTCTCTTTACCCTGTATTGTTTGTTTTGTGATATTGTCTCTTTGCCTTGTGTTGTTTGTTGTGTGATATTGTCTCTTTACCTTGTGTTGTTTGTTATGTGATATTGTCTCTTTACCTTGTGTTGTTTGTTGTGTGATATTGTCTCTTTACCTTGTGTTGTTTGTTTTGTGATATTGTCTCTTTACCTTGTGTTGTTTGTTGTGTGATATTGTCTCTTTACCCTGTATTG
>JACJUY010004770.1:37818-67533 GCA_014220935.1 Platorchestia sp. MABIK
ATACTGCGATGCGCAATGCGCACAACTGAAATTATAGACGAGGGAAGATCGCATGCCGGTCGGGAGCACATCTTTAAATCTAAAAAATGATCCAATGGTACGCTTGTTAACTAAAATAACACGAAAGGAATTACTAGTAATTACTAGTAATTATAAATTACTAGTAATTATATTTTTTGTTTGTTTATTTGTTTGTGTTTCGTGTTTATATTCTGCGCTTCTGTAATTTTAGGTGCACGGACTTGTTTATCATTTTAATTACAGACTTTTTTGTTGAGAATGAGCCTAGGCTCGAAGCGTTCAGAGTAAATGCTTTTAAAGTACTTCTTCTCTATTTCTTTCATTACTAAATTAATTCTGATGCAATTAAGGCGGAAGCCCATTAGAATGCAAGCAATCCATATTATGCATGATAAATAGTGTAGTGAAAGGACAATTCTTATTGAAACAATTATGAAACATACTGCGAGAAAATTAAGAGATGTTAGTTCATTTCTGTTCATTTGGAAATTTTTCTTCACTCCGAAGTAATTAAACAAAACAACGAGGTTTAAAATTCGCAATACAAAATTATTTTAGCTGGTGATAGCTGATTAAGATTTTGCCTCAGAAAGAACAAGACTTCCTCAAAATCTTCCGCATTCGTTAACACACTAGTCAGAGTTGCATCAAATTATTCAACGTATGCAATGCTAAAATATTCACGACATCCTGACGCTGCCGCAATAACTCAAGGACTAAGAAGACATGCGTCATGAATTCGGAATGCAAGTCTTCGAAGTGTTCGCTGCTTTCCTCAAATTGAATGCGAGTCCGCAAAATTTACAGAACACTTTGGATAGTCACTTCACTTCTTTGATTTATATGTAATCGGAATGTTTAATAGTCAGAAAAATTCATTTTTTGCCACACTTTTGTCATCATATTGTGTTCATGTCATCCTTGAACCCCGTACAAATGTGAATGCGTTTACCAACATTGTGAGCGCCTGAAACGTCATTCAACTCCCTCAAAACTGCTACACGTCTTAAATAAATCTATTAAGCTTGTAGAGGCCCTGCCAAAGAACCTTGGGGAATTTTCTCACTCTGCAAATTGCTGGGGGAAGCCAGGCTTTCAGGACCGTCTATATCCATTGATATTTGAAATGCTGCGAATTCCCAGACCTCCCAAAAGATTGACGCGACCGCAGGGCTAGAAGTCAAGCCACGATCTTCGTCGCACATTCCTGCCAGTTTCTGGAAAATTGCAAGTCCAAGACAGTTTGTCACTGTCTGCAGTACTGCTGGCGTCACAGTTCGAACGCCCCTCCAGCTGCTTTTTAGCGTCGGCAGTCAAGCGTCACTCGTTCTTGAACTTGAAATTTTTGACGGCGTGTGTTGGTATGATGGGATTTCAGTGTACTTTGTGTTCGTAGCTTCTTTCTTTATGGCGTGAACGATGTTTTTAGAGCGTTAAACTTCATCGAAAGAAAAATGCGATTAATGAAAGCCATGAGACTGTAATTAAGTGGTGTGATGAGATTTTAATGCACTTGTAATCGTGGTTTCTCTCTCTATGTCGTTCGTGAACAAAGTTTTTAGATGGCTTTTGACGATGTCGAAATGAAAATGCGTTACGTGAAAACCAGAAGATTGGATTAAATGGTATGATGAGATTTTAATGAGCTTGTTTAGGTGATTTCTCTCTCTGTGCCATGAACAATGTTTTTAAAAAGCTTTTGACTTCAGCGAAAAAAACGTTACACGAAACCCGGAAAACTGGAATGGAATTCGATCGACCTAAATGTGGTTGCATTGGCTTTCACAAGTATTGAAAGGATTGCGCGAAAAAGATCGATCCCTCCCAGGTGCTAACATTCGTCTGTCTATAGTCATTCTTAGTTATGAAGATTACATAAGCATAAAAAATCGTACCTAAAATACTACTGTCTGTATCAACACCTGCAAACAAAATATCAAATTTGTATTCGGTTCTACAGTGCTGATTTTTAAATCTGTGTACGTGGTGAAATTCAGTCATTGGTTGCACGGTGCATGGAAGAAAGTTTAGCCATTCATTAACTTCATTTCTTGCCGAGGTCAAAACTTTTTTACGACCGTGGCCTCTCCCCAGCCAAATCATTTCTGATATCTCTCACGACTACAGAATATTCTTCATGAGTAAATTCAATTTGTTCGTCGGCTACTTTTTTCAAGGTTCCACACACATGTTCACCGCAGCACACTTCGTGGACGGTACAACTTGGGCACAACAACGGCACTTGGATACACCAACGGCACTTGGATTTACCAACGGCACTTGGATACAATAACGGTACTTGGAAACAAAAACGGAACTTGGAAACAAAACAAGTACTGCTTGGATAGACACAGGCAGGGAGTCTTCAATTGTGCAGAAAGGATTATTTAGAAGCCGATGTTGTTGCTTGTAATTCTCAAATAACGAATTTTTTGAAGCCATGACGTCAAATGTCCTGCGTAAAACCAGCCGGGTTGAGAGGGGACGGTTTCAATGAGACGGTTGACGATAAGATGACGGTTGAGGCTCTCAATAATAGTTTACCGCTAAATCAAAAAGGTGGAAGAATAAATCCACGACTATTTGAATTGAAATTAAGACATACTCTAAACTATTGTGCAGCACTAAAACTACAACTTCATTCCTCTGAGCTATCGTAAAACTGTAATGAAAATTCCAACTGAAAAGCTTCAGTTGGTATTCCCACATCTCAGCTCCAGATTGAGGCGCATTTATCGTGAAATTCATACTTCCTTTAAATGTGGACATTTTTAGTCTCCTCGTTGAGCTTCTTGTCTTGCTCACTTTCCCAGAGGTGGTATTAGTGACATAGAAGCTCTCATTGATAACCTTGTTTTCTGTTGCTCAGAATGACTTGAAAACATTATTTGAAATCGTGAATTTTCACTGAAACTTATCTCCAGTTTTATCAGAAAACTTTGATTCGCTTTTTTACTTTTCGATGTTTAGATGAAATATGAGTCTTTCTTAACTGGGTCTGAATCTCAGCCCTAGTTTCCAAGAAGATAATTGCTTGATTAGGGAAAGTTTGTCAGAATTAGAACAAGTCGGAAACTATGGTTCAGCTTCTTGCAAAACAGGGAAGTACTTACGGAACATACTACAAACAATAAATGGCTAAGATATATAAAAAACTCTAAAAGAATAAGTTAACTTAGCAATGAGGAGAGCAGACCCAAAGAGTCCAAAGTTGAGTGAAACTTTTATTAATATGAAGCTTTGCCTCACATTACTCATTTTCTGATACTTCTAATCAAAATAGATCGAAGCAAATATGAGGAACGTGGGCTGCGATGACAAATTTTCATTATTGGCGTGAGTAACCAACTTCAACTCTAAAAATTGACGGCATCACGTCGATGAAGTTACAATTTCTCAAGAAACATTTTTATTTCGAAGACTCGAATAGAAGCCCATTTCATGCCTACGCTCGGGACTCGGCAGGATTGGCTTCGTTATGGCGCGAGCGGTGGTGCTATTGGCAAATTTAAGCACATCGAGCGATTTTTTCCGCATCATTACAGAATAAATTGGAAATCTCTTAGACTTGATAACGCACGAAGTTTTGTGCCCCCAACTGCGACTCTCGCTTTAAAAGTCCGCTGCGTCGCTACAACGCAATAGATAATTTATGGAATAATTGATCGCAATCACCTTCTCATGACCGCAGGGGATCATTTCCGACGGCCCCAAAACTTGGAGTTTTAACGTAGGATAATGAGGTTATCTGCTCTTTAAGGAATTCAATTTAGTCGCTCATGCACCCCGGGATAGTTTTGTGATCACCACGTCACTTAGGATGAGCAATTTTCTCTGAGAGTTTCAGTGGCAGCGAAGTTCGGCCGCTAACAGCGATATGAAATATGTGCATAGCATTTTTTCTAAATGACGAAGAGGCGTCTCACTTGATCATGATGGGATTTTGACGGGACAAATTGCTGGGTTAAAAAATGAGAAACAGCTTTGATCGCAATCACCAAATCTTCATTTTTTCGAAATGACGAGGAGGTGTCTCATTTGATCATGACGGGGTTTTTACGGGATAAATTGCTGGATGAAAAAATGATGATTAGCAGTGCACACTTACATATGGGAAATTTATACTGAATTGATGAGCGCAAACATGTATATGCATTTATTCAAAACTTCAGTTCAACAATTACAAGATCTCTAATTTTAAATGTCATGAAACTTACTCTCACAAATTTTCATGTGAGACTTTTTAATTGACGTTTCTTACTTGACCGCCTTCGTGGCTTCGAATTTGTGCTGTCGTCTGCTGTTCCTAGCCATAAAATTTATACTTTAATTACACCCAAGTCTGCATCCTTGACTTGCTGCATTTCATGTCGACCCTGATCCATGTAACACCAATTTCTTAGAGTTTTCCATAGAATGTAACTCCAATCCAACAAAACAACGAATTTCTTGTCGTTCTTATCAAAACGTAACTCCAATCCAATCCAAAAAAATAAATTATTTTTCTTAAGTTCTCCTCAGAACAAAACAACAATCCAACTAAACAACAAATTTCTTGGCGTTCTCCTCCGAACATATCTTAAATCTAATCTAACCTAAGAATAAACTTTTCGAAGTTTCCACGGAACGTAATACCGTTCGAGGCGTCTGAAACCCTGCCACGCTTCTGACGTACTATTCAAAGGTAAGGCAAACTTTATGGGCTCAGATAATGAGGGCATAAAGCCCTTATAGTTAACCTCTACAGTAGCTTCTCGAACACCGCCTCGGAGACCAGGCTTCCGAGAACATGGAGAGGTGACTCGAGCGTTAAATCGGAGACTGAAATAGAATTTGTTAAGAAGCAGAGAGTTTACTCGTTAAAATCACCTTGACTTTGTTATAATTAAGTCACATATGAACAGTTGTTATAGGGAATTCATGAACACATAAATTGTTGAAAACTTTCTTCATTGAATTTAATTTGTTAAAAAGAGCAGAGGTAACTCGCTAAATCACCTTGACTTTATTACATACTTCTCACATGTAAACAGTTTTTACAGGAATTTCAAGAACATATGAATAACTATTTACCATGCTTTTGTGTTCTATCAGTGGTAAATTCGGAAACTGTTGTGGGTTCCAGAGAATTTGTGCATCGATTCCTTTAATTATTTTGAAAGCATTATTAAATATAAAATTAACTTTTTCTAGTAACCTGGGAGCAGTTGATGTTATATCTTGAAAATCAAAAAGGAATTGCACGTAGATAGCTCAAGCTGATAATGATGAAATGCACAACTAGACATCGGCAATGTAATCCAATCATATTATGACATGTAAATGTTCTAGGGTTTGAAATTTAATTAAAAAAATAGAATATTTGGAGCTTCATAATTGCTTACGGAAAAATTTTAGTTGTGTAAGACCGCCGTCACACGGAGACCAAATGGTAACGTTTCATCATAATTTTCAACAGTCAGCGGCACTAGTCGGTCTGTCCAGGGCCACGAAACAATCAAATTTCAGCCTTAGTTTGACGAAACTGGTCCCAAACTAAGGCTGAAATCTGACGGTTTCGCGGCGCTGGACAGACCGAGTAGTGCCGCTGACTGTATAAAATTATGATGAAACGTAACCATTTGGTATCAGTGTGACGGCGGCCTAACACAGGCGAACTGAGGAAAATAATCTATCTTAATGCGCTCTCTAATAATACGTACACCCTTCGATACTTTTATTATAATAATACGCAACGCGCTTTTTTTTCAAATAATGTAGGTAACTTTAACTCTAAATCATCAATTTTAATGAACCACTCAAAAAGGTCCACAACAAACGTATTGAAACACACTCGTATTATCAATTATTGGATTGTAATTAATAAGTTGTATTATTTTACAATGATTGTTCTTTAAATTATTAATTGAACAAATTTTCAAATAATAAACCTTGTTAATTAAATAAATCAATGATCAATTATTACCAATTTTAAAAACTTCACTGTGAAAATCGTCTACTTTAATGAGCTAGTGAAAATGCAAAAAAAAACATATTCAAACGCATTCGTTTGATTCAAGAAGATTTTCATAACTGACATCATGCGAGTACGTTCTGAATTTATAACGTTTATGGCCAAATTAAATTGTTCTACAAAATATTGCCTCAATTTATAACCCATTAGAGAAATTCAAATTTTTCCATAAAATAATACATCAATTTACTACCCATCAGACAAACTTAAATTTTCCCATAAAACAAGACCTCAATTTATAACCCATTAACCAAAGTTAAATTTATCCATAAAATAATGCTTTCTTTCTATAAAATAACGCTTCAATTTATATTCCATTAGACAGAGTAAAATTTTTCAATGAAATAATGAAGAGTAGCGTGAGATGGCCATTTGGACGTCGATCTCGGTGAGCTGAACTGGACGCCAGAGGCTTTTTTGAGACGCTCCTAACAGGGACATGAAGGTGAGAGCGGCATTGATTTTTACAGACGAAGTGCTAATAATTCAGGGAACTGAGCCCCAGTATAGTTTTTACGCATCTTACTTCACGGAAATTTCACTGCAGGAAAAAAAATTTGCCCAATGATTTGAAGTGAAAAAAAATTTGGTTATAAAATGTCTTTGTTTAATATGGTATTGAGTGATAGACTCTTGTAATATTTGGAACATTTTTTTGATTATAAATTCGTAATAGAGGTAAAGGGGCTGGAAAAATCTAAAAATATTCAATTTCAACGTTTCGATCTTAAAGTTATTCTCAACCAAACCTGAAAATTTCAAGTTCAAAGAATAAAAATTCAAAGAACAAATATTTTACTAAAGGAGGTCAAGAAAGGAACGCAGGATAGTTAAAAACGATCAACGATGCTCAAACAAAACAAAGGAAAACTAAAAATATTCGGAAACAGACAATAAATTTTTAGAAAGCAAGCACTTGTGCAAATCATCAAGTGATGGTTTTAGAATATGGATATACGGTGACTCAGAAAAGCTCAAGTGAAACTTCATGGAATCGCTGTTCAAAATCTGGAAAATTATCAGTGAAAATTCTTCAGTGACTAGAGCCATTAATGCAATATACAGTATGAAAGCGGAGAGAAGTGTTGTGGAGGGAAACGAAATTCATTCCTCTATTATGTGTAAATTTAAGTATAACCTTGAGTAAATAAGATCTTCAAAAGTTACTTAGTGTTCACACGCTTGTGTCTGGGAACTCTGAGTGACATTTAGCATGACGATGCAAAGAGATCTAAATACATGAAAATAAGACTATTTCTACTCCTAAACATTGCCCTCTGGAACGTAAATGAAAGGCCAAAAGCATCGTAAAGTCTTTGAGGTACGCTACGCTATGCACCTGCATAATACTTCTGCTGTGGGATCTCTGCTTTGAGCAGTAGTTCTATACGTCTGCAGAATACGTGTGCAGCTGTGTCTCTGTCATGCTGAGTCTGCAGAATTCTTCTGCCGCTGCATCTCTGCCGTGCTGAGTCTGCAGAATTCTTTTGTCGCTGCATCTCCACAGTGCTGAGTCTGCAGAATTCTTCTACCGCTGCATCTCTGCCCCGCGTAGGAGGCGTGGAAAGCTCCGCAGCTGCAGAGCAGGTATATCTCTGGTGTGCAGCAACAGCATCAGATTATCGCTACGCCAGAGATAATCGCTATTACCTGATTATCGCTATTACCTGATACACTTGCTGCAGCAGCAACACCCGCACCACTTACAGCACTAGCACCAGCAGCCCCAACCTAACGCAGCACCTGCATCACTTATAGCACCACAGCAGTAGCATCATCAGCACCTACACCACGTACAGCAGTAGCACCTACACCACGTACAGCAGTAGCACGTACAGCACCTACAGCACTAGCACCAGCAGCCCCAGCAGCACTATATCAGTAGCAATAACAGTACCAGCAACATCATCGGGAGTAGCTGCAGCACCAGAACCAGCTGCTCCATCAGCACAATCAGTAGCACTATCAGTACCATTAGTAGCCCTATCAGCTCTAACAGCACTATCAGGAGTAAGAGCAGCACTATCGGAGTAACAGCAGCACTATCTAATGTCACTGGCAGCACTACCAGGAGTAGCAGCACTAACGGGAGCGCGAGACGAGGGCAATGCAGGCACAGGAGATCCTTCCAATCCTTGGGGAATTTAAACCTAATGTCCCGCGCTGCAGATAGCAGCTTCTGATGCCTGCCTCGGCGCAGCTCCCGGCACCGAGCATCAGCAGTTTGTCCTCGTTTGCCCGGCTCCGACAGGCATAGATCTTCCTATTCTCAAGGTTTTACTTAAACTTAACTTGCTTCAGCTTTAAAGTGCGCTCATTTTCCTTAAATTTCCCCCCATCTTCTTTCTCTAATCGTGTTTTCTTCCCGAAAATGTATTGCATTCTTGTATCTGGAATAGTGTGAGGAGAGAAAGCATCCGCTTTGCTTGGGTTTAGATTTGATTTGTGAAATATAATTGCCAGATCTATTTTGCGTTTCTTTTTTTAATTTTTTATAGTGGGTTTAAGTTTGTTCATCTTCGTCGTTCGCTTAATTTGTTTGCACGTTTTAAATCAAGTTCCACGTAGGAGGCAAGAAGCATAAAATCTGTGGGATGAGCTTTCGAAAATGCTGTTATGTTTCTCTATATTCTGAAGGCACCACCAGTCTGAGTAATGTCTATGTTCTCTTGAAATTGCGATGCATTACTCATCCAGTCTCTGAGACCGCAGAGTTTGTGTGAAGTACGGATGATGAACGTCCTCATTTCCGGCACGGATCCTATCACGAGGCTGTACATCAAATTCCCAAAACAAATGAGAGTTATGGGAGCTAAACCTAAAACCCATTGATACAGAATGAAAACTCACTTTCCGCAATGTACTTACTGACCGTGCTGATACCTAAAGCCTCCTTGGCCTATAATGGTATGCGGACTCACATTCCGAGTGAGAGACCCTCAGTTCAATTCCGACTCAGGTTCTTTAACTAATAATTCCTCAGTCAATCTATGTGCGTACGGCTCGCCATATGTTGTGCGAGTCATGTATCATATTGATTGGAATAAAGCATCATTTTTATGACGCAATAGAAAGCCTAGCTAGGTATGAAGTTTGTGGGCTAGAAGGTAATATTTCTCTCAATTCAAGACACAAGAAAACACTCCGCGCTAGTTACAAGAAGATTTAAAACAAGTTGAAGCTATATCACGCAAATTCTGAATAACCCATTTTACTGGAATAAAAAATTTAATTATTGCAAAATGTAACAGAATTATAGTTCAAAACTATTTGAACGTTTTGCAGTAGTAAACATTAATATTTTTACAGGAAATAATTGAGATATACAATAACAGTTCAGTGCAACACTCAAAAAAATTGAACCAAGTTGCTCTACTCAAATATTGATGAGAGAAACCTAGCGCTCTCCATTTTCCTTGACTATAATCATTTGCGTGTGTTGATCACGACATACATTTGTCTAAACTAAACCGATGTGTCATAAGTGGTCTTCCTCAGTCCTCACGCGCGTGTGCTTCAAGTCCTGCTCCTCAAACCGTAAGGAATTCGCAGAAATTTCCAATTAAACTTCAGAGCTTCAAAACCAACCTATGGAGTCCCTCAAGGATCTGTTCTCGGGCCTCTTCCATTTCTTTTCTTGAAAACAATGTGAAATCAACGTCTTCCTTTAAATTCATTCCGTTTGAGGGGATAACAGCACATTATCTTCAAGTTTCTCCACTGAAAACATTGTGAATATTCCAAATCAAATAAATCAAAATCAAACCGCGTTTCGCTCTGCCTCGTAGAAAATGAAATCAGTATACGTCAACAAGACTAAATATTCTCATCTAAGAAGCAGCCCTGGCCCCCTAGTTTTTTAATAGGGGGTGAAAATGAGAAAAATCCAGAGAATGACAGCTGTAAGTTTTGGGTATTAATGGTAGACGAAAATATGACATTTAAAAACCATACATATCAAATACGCATTAAACTGTTCAAATTCATCAGAATTTTGTAAAAGTCAAGTACATCCTATCATTAGAAACAGTAAAAATTCTTTACAGCACGTTGATCCATTCGTAAATTCAAAAAGGTATTGAAGCCTGACATGGTCCAGACAAAAAAAGCACAACAATCTCATAGGTTATTCATTCCAGAACTTAAAAAATTTGAAACTGTCTGATTTCTTCTGATTTTTTCTTGAGAGTTATTTGTACAAAATGCTAAAGACTAACAATTACTTTTACTTTCAACATCAAATTTACGTTCAAACTGCCAACTATGACCACTTGACGAGAAATATCTGAAAACAGCTTTCTTTTAACTGGTACCAAATTGATTTCTTTTTACTGGTTCTGGTGCTTTTTACCCAATTCTTGAATTCCCTACCACTTGATACAGAGATGCCTACTTTACTCGGTCTTCAAAAGTAGGCTTAAAACATATACTCTCCAAATCACATGAGCCACTGCAATCTTTGTGTAATGCCATGTTTTCGAAATACATTCTTCCACATAATGATTAACTGTACATATTCAAACTAGTCATTTAAAAAGCCACATTCCTATCTCACCTAACTTCCATAGCAGAAAACAAAATTAAGGACAAACAAGGTTAATAAAGTTAGACAAAATAAGTATCGGAAAACTTTCGCTGTGCGCTAGTTGTGTCACCTGAAAAAAACTGGTGCGGGCAGATAAACTTTATATTACTTCTCATTTGGAATGCCTTTTTTAGCAAAGAAAAATCTTGGTCTTATTTTGTCTTCACTGCTCATTTTCAAAGTAATTCACCATACGAGGAAAATATTTTTTGATGTACGGAGCTATGTGTGATTTTGAAAGCAAGTAAAGTTCTGAAAAACTGGTTTAGTGTTTTTTTTTTACTTTTCATTTGCTATGAGTAATGCGTTTTTCACTGTACTAAAAATGTTCTTCATTTGTTTCATAATATGTTATAGCTTATTTTGTTTTGAAATGATTGATTTTATTGTCCATTTCATTTTGAAACTTTTTTTACCGTTTTTTATTTTGGTTCCAGGGCTTCCAATGATATTCAGTCTCAAAAAATTTATTATAATTTTTCTGTTCTGTCATATGTTACTTTTCTATCATTAATTACTCTTAGAAAATAGTTTTTGATGTTCAACCGGAAAAATATGTTTCTCCATTTTCATAGGGGCAAAATCCAAACAACTGGAAAAAAGTTTGCTTGCTTCGAATTTTTTAGAGCGGTTACCTAATGGTATATCTGCATATTTTCGCATTCAAATCTAACTTTCAAACAAAAAAGCTTTCACTTATCTGTAGCACCGCCCACCTTCCATCCAATATCGCGCAGCTCCGTGTTTTTGTCAAAAGCTTTCCTATAAGCCAATTCCGGGCCGTCGCTTTGAACTAAATCAGTTCGAAAAGCAATTCTCATGAGATTGGTGTCATTCGAAATGTCTAAGACATCTTCCAGCAACAGGTGGTGCTGGCATCCCAAAACGCAGCAGTTGTCACAAGTTCCCCGGCGAGGCATCAACATACATTCCCGATCAAAGCCGGGCGTTGCTCTGACGCCTATCACTTTCAAGCGAGCGTCTCGGCGAATGTAAACACGCTCAGTAGATGACAGAGTTTGGCTTTTGAGATCTTGGACTTGATTTCGAAGCTCACAGATTCCTGACTTGTCAATGGACAGCTGATCTGACGTGAGCTCTCGAAGAAGAGACGACAAGTGTCAGGTTCGCCTTTCATTGTGTCAACTCGCGCGGCTCACTTTTGGCGCCACGCAAAAACGCGACATTCAGACTTTGTCCGGTATAGTGCATTTTTTTCTAAGAGCCCAGATTTTCAAACCACCTCGTGTGAGCGGGTGCATTTAGTAGTGAGAATTCTTCTAGGTCAACTTAGAAGAACTGACGCTGCTATGCTGTACCGCGAAAACGTGAGAAAATGTGGCCCTAGATGGGACTCATGTTTTGTTCAGAAACGACATGAGCTTACAGAATTCTGGTTTCAACGTCCCTGTTGTGGAGTTTGAAAATGGTTGAAAGTGTGTGAGTGCACATAGTTTAAAGCAAGCGGCATAAAGTGTACACATCTTTCTAAAAATCTGGAGTTCTGCGGTCAACATAGGGAATGTAAGAGAACTTTTCATTTCCACTGGGAAACTATTGGTGTGTATTGGGAAGTGTGTCAGCTGTTGTTTGCAGAAGATACAGCGCTTGTGGCTGATTCAGAGGAAAAGCTGAGGAGACTGGTTGAAGAGTTTGGTAGAGTGTTCGAAAGGCGTAAACTGAGGATAAATGTGAATAAAAGTAAGGTGACGAGATGTTCAAGAGGTGGAGTGTTTGGAACTTTGGATGTGAGGATGAATGGTGAAGTGTTAGAAGAGGTAGAGCATTTTAGGTACCTCGGGTCGGACGTGGCTGTTAAGGAGAGTACGGAAGTAGAAGTGAGTCGTCGAGTGAGTGAAGGTTGTAAGACATTGGGTGCAATGAGGAAAGTTTTTGAATGCAGGAGTTTGAGTATGAATGCTAAGAGGGGACTGTTTGAAAGCTTGATTGTGCCAGTTTTGTTGTATGGAGCAGAGTCCTGGGGTTTGAGAGTAGCTGAGAGGAGGAAGATGGATGTGTTTGAGATGAAGTGTTTGAGATGAATGAATGGATGTGTTTGAGATGAATGTTGAGCGGCTGGTGAAAAAGATTTATATGTCGGAAGTGAGTGGTATTGGAGTGCGAGGTAGACCACGGATGAGTTGGATGGATGGAGTGAAGGGTGCTTTGTATGAAAGGGGTCTGACTGTGGATGTGGCGAGAGGGATGACTGCGGACAGAAGTGAGTGGGGGCAGTGCATAAGAATGTAATTTTATTTTTGACGCTGTACTGGGAGCCTGCCCGCGTGTGATGGAGTTGACCTGTCCTGTGCGGGGGGAGGGGCTGCACTCAATGAAGCGGTCGGGGTAAACCAGCTATGGCTGTCGGGCCTGACTGTGGAAGGTGGTTGTGCTGGGCTGCTGCTAATCCTGGCAGTTCTGGTGCTGCCAGTACTGCCTCTCTCGCTTCCTAGTGACTAAAGGTGATGATTGTGGCCTGCTGTCGGCTACCCTCCCACAGGGAGGAGAGGCCTCGTATATGTACTAGGAAACTTGATTTTAGAAAGGTAAATTTCAATGATAGATAAGCTGATCCAAAATGTACTATTAAAGTCACTAGCAATACTTTGGCATGGTGTTTACTTGAATTCTGTGGAGCTAACATTGACGATTAAATTCTTGTAAATGAGCCGAAGAAAATTGTATTTTTGAATGTTGCATCAAAAAAATAGTTGATTATGGTAATGAGACAGAATTACTGTGTTCCGCTGCACAAGTGAACTTAATAATACAATTTTCATAAGTGATCATTTCATCAAACTGTAGAATCGAACTAATAAATAAACTCCGGTTGCAACGAATGTAGGAGGATGAACCAAAGCTGAACCAGATATCTTCACAAGTGAGTCACGACAAAGGCTACACCACGAAACACAATTTAACAATTTAAACAATTTATTTACCACAGGTGATACAAAGGTAGAATGTTTCTTAAGTCTATTACAATGGTCAAGTTTGAGTATAGCTACCTGTGGGCCCGAATAAGTTCAGCGACTTCTGGGGCATCCTACCATCAACGTTATTCTAAGTCGTACAATAATGCGCTAATAATGATGAGAACAATGTTTAACCTAAAATCACTTAACCTAGTTTCGCATTAGACTGATCAATGAGATAAGTTATTCGATATTATTTACTTCATTTTACAACATAGGTTATTTGGAGTATAATTAACAGTATAAGCGATAAATGATTTAAGAGCAGACTGAAGATCGGCGATATTACCCCTGGCAAATTACATTATTAGGATCAGTCATGTAGGAGATAAGATTAGACTCGGTGGTCTTACACGACTAGTATTGTGATAGGAATTGAGACTCAAGATTTCTTTTGAATACCTTGTAGGAATTACTTTCACGGATCTCCGCAGGTATTGAGTTCCAAGTCTTAGTTCCAACAAAGAGGATGCTGTGTTGCGACCGGGCCTTTGAGTAATAAGGAAGCATGAATTTATCTCTATTCCGGGTTAAATGGTCGTGATGACCAGTTTGTGCAGTTAATAATTGTTTCAGGCTATTGTCGCCATCAATTGTTAATGTTTTGTAAATGAAATTACAAACGGAGATTTTGTATAGATCCGAAAGTTTAAGTATTCGTAAATTTTTAAATGAGTCATTTGTGTGAGCATTATATTCTAGATTCTTTACCGCTCTGATGGCTCTTTTTTGCAGAGTAAAAATCAATTTGGTTTTATTTTTGTACGTTCCGTGCCATGCTTCTATTCCGAATTGCAAGTATGGTGAAATGAGCGTTTGGTAGAGCATTTGTAAAGCTGTTTCAGGCAGGAAATTTTTAACTTTATTTATGATTCCGATGGATTTTGATAATTTTGAACTAATTTGAGCGATGTGCTCTCTGAAGGTCAGATGTTTATCTATTATGATGCCAAGGCTACTTTTCAACTGTAGTAATCGTTTCAACAACCAGCATCAACAGACGGGCACCGGCATCAGGTTGTCACTGACATCAGAGGGAGCAAGGAGCTGTTGCTCGGCAGTGAAACTCCAAAAAAAAATTTACATGAGTTGGTTTCTTCGATTTCACCATCGCCAATTTTAATGCGTGGGACACACCGCTTAAACCTCTGAATAGCGATGAATTCAAGAACTTATTTTTCACAATTGCGTGTAAATAGAGATCACTTCTGCACCGTTTTCCTTTCTTAATGAACTATTACCATCACGTTAATATAGTTTAAGGGAAGTCCAATGAATTCTGAAGCGTTAGTCGTTGATGAAATATTCTGAATTGAGATTTTTTCCCCCACTAGTTTTGAAAGACAGTTTCCGATAGAGGATGCGCAAGATTTAAAGGTTCATTATTTGGAACTGAATTGAATGAGAAATAGCTAATTTTCTAGCCTGTATTTCACTTTTAATTGAGCATAAACTTCTCATCCGATGTTGCATTTTTTTGTAACCTTTCGAAATGCGAAAAAATTACTTCTTCGCTCCTTTCACGTTCTTTTACTGTTATTAATATTCGTAAAAGCTAGGCGTGATGTTGTCGACACTAGCGTCCTGCACCTGAGCCGCTATTGCTGTTCATAACATATCGCCCTAAAGTTGATGCTGTCTTTGCGGAAAGTTATAATCTGCTTGCAGATCCCGCTTTATAGTTCTTCAGTCGAAGCCGTCCACTCACTGGGGCAATGATGTTTGACTGTTTTTTTTATTTTTCTCTCGTTTGAAAAGTGTAATTTACTTATATATACCCTGGCAATTTGTCGTTAGCCTGGTAATTTATCGTTATCCTAGCAATTTGTTGTTATCTTGGCAATTTGTAGAAGTTATACGCGTGATTTAGAATTTACTTACAAATTTGTAGGTATATTGGAAATTATGTTTGACTGACACCTTGAAATTAGTTTGGTACTTTATACTCACGCTCTAAATTTGCGCCAATCTTAGTAGCCTGGAGCCATTTAGATTGTTTTGTTTTGATATTATTATATTTTATTAAAACAAATTTTATTATTCATATTTTGATAATTCAGTGAATGGAGCAATTTTTAAACAATCATGTTGGCAATATTTCGAGTTGCTAAGCCTACTTGACCATTTCACTATCCGCACAAGCTCTAATGTTTCAAGGGTGCTAAGTTTCAAACATTTTTACGAAGGTTGCTCTACAAAAATAGTCATTGGAGCGCACGCCACATGAAAGCATTTTAATCTCTTATCTGTCGCAGACTTCCAAACTTTTCAGAAAGTTGACACCTTTAACAAGCTCAAAAATTGTCATCGCCTTTGTGAGAAGTTGTGTAAAGATATTTGGCTAACTCAGGCCAAGAATATAATGAGATTTAAAGGCTAATCCATCCCTGGAACGAAACTTCCAGAATTACGCAAAGGTTTCAAAGCCTTCTGGGATATGTGATGAGATAATGGGGGCGTTCAGTCGGGCTTCTCAAGGCCCTCGAAATATTCACAGGCAAGGATTGGTCAGTAAAATGAAGGTGACTGCTTCTGCTGTCTAAGTACAGGGTGGCGCATAAGGAACGCACCCTTTTGAAGGTAAATTTTAAAGATTTATTTCCGCAATATACACTGGGTATCTGTAGACAGGATACAACATTTAAATAAACTTTAAGAGTTCCTCTATCGTTTGCAATTAACCCTATCATTATACCTTTCATAGTTTATTTATAAATTAATTTTTTAAAAGGGTGCGTTACTTATGCGCCACCCAGTACAAGGATTGGGAGCAAGGAACGATGCAACTTTGGCAGTCCTAAAATATTATTCAAAACTCTTCAATGATTGTTCGTTTCTAAAAGAAAACTGGTCATTTGTCTTTCGTTTCCACATGAGGAGGATTTGATTACAGCATTCACGCATTGTTAAAGTTATGGTACTATTCACGGTGCAGGATCACTTCAGGCTCATTAGCATAATTTTGCAGTTCATGTTTTTAATATCAGTCGATGGCCGAATATTTTTGCGTCAACTTCAAGTTAAAAAATTTGTCTAAATATAGCGTTAAGGTGTAATTAAGTCCCAACCGTCCACGTCGAGGTTACCGCAAGAAACCTACTGTTACTGTACTGAAAAACCTCACTCATGTGAGTTTAGTTTAAATCAACTCTATAACTCTGTGTAAACCTTATGTTCTGATGAACAGAGCGTACAGAACTCTCACTCTCTCTCCCTCTCCCTCTCTCTCCCTCTCCCTCTCTCTCCCTCTCTATGCAGTGTCATGAGCATGCTCATTTCTCCAGTAGAAGAGAAGCTAAAGTAATCATGATGACAAATTTGTTTCAATACCAAAACAATAAGTCCGCACCTGAAAACGTGTAAAACGTTGCTCTGGCTAGAAAATATAAGCCCGAGAGTATTATTTTAAGCCTTTACCATTTGAATTTTTCCACTGTAGGAATCGTTTCAACAACCAGCATCAACAGACGGGCACCGGCATCAGGTTGTCACTGACATCAGAGGGAGCAAGGAGCTGTTACTCGGCAGTGAAACTCAAAAAAAAATTTAGTGCCTTAAATCGATAAGAAATGCATTATAATGATCAAGACTTTTGGCATTTTGTGGCCGAACAGAGTTAAGTACCTGACTGTAGTACCTCAAGAAAAATAGTACAATCATTTTGTTCTAAATGCTGGAATGTTAATTTTCAGTTCAAGCCAGTACTAAGAGATTGTTCTCGCAATAGATTTTAAGTCATTCTTCTTTAAATTTACGTAACTTTCGCATAAATTGTGACAGATATTCTCTATCGGGTGCACAGCACATCGCACTCTCAGAAGCCAATATAAGGCCCGGCGTTCATCTCTAAACCCCCATCCCCCAAATACATCATCCAAGTACGCGTGCCGTGAAATGGCGCCTCAAATTCAGAGCGAATAATATCTCTCTGTGCTTCGCATGAAGTCACATTCGTTAAAAATCAACAAGCCCATATAGCAAAGCTGGACCATCAACTCGCGAGTGACTGGGCGCAGCACAATTCTGCAATATCGGCACCTCATGTCGCAAGTTACGCTACGACCAACTGTCACTCGCTGCAACACCTCCAGTTACTGCAATAATGCTGACTACTGCAACTCTGCCTAGGCAACTTCCAATGAACGCATAGAAACTTGCGAGGTATTCGCGATGGCTTCCATAAACTAATTGCTTTAGGATATGTGCGGTCAGCTGCAGCCTTCTGCTCTCCAGGATGTTCTTTTTGTGTTGTGACCGAGCGGGACCTGTGTCATTATTCTTATCGAACTGAGCGGCTGTGTTCAGGATACGGACAATTTTGTGCGATGTGGAGATCCAATTCAACAATCTGAGCTTCAAAACCGTAAATATTTTTTGACAGGGAAGCTTTGATTTTGTATATTTATTATGGAAGAGTTTGGTTTGCGGAAATGCAGTTTCATTGTGAAATAAGGGTGCTTCATAAAGATATCTGTGTTCTGGTAGAGCGTTGTTTCATTCGGAAGTACAGCCCTGAGCGCCTGAGCTAATGTACACTGTTGTTAATTTTGAGTTAAATTTGCTGAGTACTGCCGAAATAAGCTTGTAAGAATTATTTTTTCCGATGCAGTGAAAAAATTGATTTTAACATGCAGAAATTAACTGGTCATTAAAAAAATTTCTACTTGAGTTTTAACACAAAAAATTCAAAGAATCCCAAACTACTAATTGTAATTGAAAGAATAGATCAATGAAAAGGTTTCTAATCACTGTCATTTGAACCTCTCTGCCGTTAAGGCCTAAAATACAATTACACACAATAACAAGATCCTATAAAGAGAAGACGGAAAGCAAGATTAATGAACAAATTAGATTGCAATGAACAGATAAGATTGCAATGAACAGATTAGATTGGAATGAACAGATTAGATTGCAATGATCAGATTAGATTGCAATGAACAGATTAGATTGCAATGAACAGATTAGATTGCAATGAACAGATTAGATTGTAATGAACAGATTAGATTGCAATGAACAGAAAAGATAGCAGTCAACAGATTAGATTCGAGATCATGAGCTCATTAACTTCTTCCCATTTTGATGTCGAGTCCCTGGTATTGCAATACGAAGTGTTCCTTTGAAATTTTCTGATCCTCTGGATTTAAAAAATCAAGTAATTGAAGACACCGAAGTTGATAAATCTTAGTGATAAGGGCTGCATCAAAAACAAGTTTTAGAGATAAGGGTTGTATCAAAGATAAGTCTTAGCGATAAGGGTTGTATCAAAGATAAGTCTTAGCGATAAGGGCTGTCTCAAAGGTAAGCCTTAGCGATGAGGGCTGTCTCCCAATTAACTGATGAATTTGAACAATGGGGATATAATGAGTCCCCATGACTAGCGGGAAGCAATTATTAATAGCGTTAGTTTAGGGCAAATAATTTAATAAGCCAAATAAATAAAAAATTTATTAATTAATAAGCAAATACGAACCCCAGATCTCCTGGTATGTAAAGTACGTACTCATAAAGTGCGAATGATGTGTGCGCTGTTCATATGCACAAAATATGTCAAGTAATTTTCATGGGGGTATTGCATCAAATACTTAAAAGCTATTTCTGGAATGAATAAAACATAGATCTCTATTATGCGCAAAAATTGTTACATGTCATTGCCCGTCAGTTTTTTATGTAAATGTATTTTCATGTGGGCATTGCTCTGTTCATATTTAAAGTTAATTTCTGGAATGAGTGAAAAAATTCGTATGAGCAAGAATAAATGTTAAGTAACTTTGCCGTCAATTTTAATTGCAGATTCTCCCTGATCATCGCGTCAAGAATATGACAAAAAGCCTCTTCCAGCACCGCGCGAAATAATTTATCAGCGAACGAAAAAATATTGGAGATCTCATATTAAGGGCACACTTATTAACATTCGACCCGGGGCCTAAATATTACGGAAGATTGCTTTTCAACCTCAAGCGTCTCGCCACGCAATTCTGAAGCGATTCTTTGTGACGAAAACCTCAAGGAATGTCTTAATCCCAGGCTTGGCCCTGAATGAAAACGCACGATTCGAATTCCGAAGACCGAGCCCTGATTTTCGACACAAAGCATCTGCTGATGACTTTCTTTTAGTTTTAAAATGATATTTGGGGATGAATAACCAAGCACCGCGAAAAGCTCTCTTTTTAAGACATTCCACACCCATATTCAAATCGCCAAGAGACAGAGCTCTGATTTCTGAATCTCAATTGCATGAGCTGTTGAACTGGTTGGAGCTGTCAATTTAATCTTGCTTGCTGTTTTTACAGTAGGAGATTGCTCTTCATTTCTAAGTCGGTGTTTTAAAGGTATACTTATGAGCATTTGATATTTTGGGTTTTAAAGTGGATAATTCGTTTACTTGAAGTTTGATGTTTTAAAATTTTTATTTGTTGATTTAAAATTAAGCATTTTAAAATTCCGAATTTATCAAAATGGACTATCATTCGACGAATGATGACGTACTTAGTGTTTGTATTCAAAAATATATGCAGATGTAAATTTATAGTGAAAAAAATGCCTGTACTCATCATATCTTATGATTCTTGGGCGCACAAACATCCACTAAATAATGATACACAATTAGTCGTTTGCGTGTTTGGTAGGTCCGTCTCTCTGTCACGCTCTGGAAGATTTACAAATGGAAATATTAACGTTAAAGTAAAATAGGAAGAGGCAATTAATTTTTAATACACTGAAATCAAGTTCAATTTGCTTAATGACCGTATCTATAAAACGACCTGATCACATTATTTATGTGATGCATCAAACATCCTTCCGAGTCATTTTTGATGGGACTTGAAAACTAGTAGTTTACATAACACAGTGTCCACACAACCCAGTGTGGACACTGTGCCAGTGTGCATGTGTAAAAAATCACCCTCATGACCTTTCAATGAAGAAAGTTTGAATTTCTTTGATTTTCATTTTTTTACGTTTGAAATCAGCGTTTTCACGTAGGATAAGAGTAGTTTCCTCTGATTCTACGCCTGAGAGTTTAGTTCAATAAAAGATAGTCCCGTTGAACGAAAAGCAAGTTGTTCAACGTAAAAGTGGGAACAAGAATGCATTTAAGTAGACTCGATTCAAAATGAATCTATGCTACTCTACTGACCACGTAGTTTACTAGCTGTGCTAGAAGCCTCTGTCATTTTAAAGATAAAAATTATAATGAGATTCAGAAAAATCGAATCTTAGAAGTCTGCTTTTATGAAGAAAATTGCAGCATGTATCCATTCGAATGCAAAATAAATATTTTGAATTTAACGAGAAAAACATTGACTTTTCACGATTATTTTTGGCTGATTTTCAAATATCTTTATAAAGCAGACTGCAGCACAGCGACTGTTCGTTAAGTAGAGCCCCCGTTGTAAAGTTCATTTAAATTTCCGCTTTAATCATTTATGCTCTAGAGCAATTTCATGATGGACTCTCAAGCTGCAATTTGTGGCGATAAAATTCGATCCCACTCGCTTTGAAAATGTATAAGTTCTGTTCCACACACACACACACACACACACACACAAACACACACACACTCACACACTCAAATCCACACTCAAATCCACACTTGCACACTCACATCAACACTCGCACACATACATTCGCACGCACGCATACATTCGCACGCACGCATACATACACACACACACATACACGCACATACACACACGTACTGTTCACGTGTCAATGACAATTTCCTTATGTGAGCTTATAAAATCAATGAACATATTATGCAGTAAAATATCGAGTGAAGTACATAAAAGCGCACGAAAAATTCATGAGCTCTATCAAATTCCTTTTAACCAAGATTTGACTCGATTTTTTAAAAATAATTCCAGAGATCATGATAAAAAAGCCCACGGAAATCGAAATGAAAATTTCATTCAACACCGACCAGAAATCATAGAGGACGGCTTTTAGTGAGAGCTCACACCTATACCTTACGGAAATAAGTAGACCGCTTCTTAAGTCCGTAGTTTATCATATTGATTTTAGTGGCGATGGTTTGTTATAAAAGGCGAGACCAGTTTAGCTCCTGGAGTTTAACGTCCCTGAGATGCGACGCAAAGGTGTCGTGGTGAAGTCAATTTGTGTGCCGGTCTCAGAAGCTGAAATATTCAAACGAGAATATTTTCGAAGCTCATGGCGAGACCAGCGGCGTAAGATGAGGGCATTTTATTATACCTCAGGGAGAACCCTAAGGTCTTCCCTCGTTTGCTTATTTGGTGAATGGGAATATACGAATTTATGGAGCTTAGAGTTAAGGGCCTTTAATGATCACATCGATACTTCTCTCATGTTTTTACTGGCGCCCATTCGTAACACGCGTGGGCTTATTTATATATGTTACGAATGTTTATGTTCTTTTCAGTGAACACTGCAACAAAATCTTTACATCTTTCATACAAAATTAAGTGACCGTTTAGCATTAGCATTGAGCAGTAAAAAAATGCGTCTGCTTCACTATTATTTTAGGTATCGAGAAAAGAAATATTTCTACTCAAATTCTCACTGCAGCTAAATATTGCTAATCGGACTGATAATTACATATAATAAATCAAGTGAGAGTAAAATCATCACTGACCACAACTTAAGTTGAAAATTTTTTGAGCCCTTGGAATACAGGTGTACTTAGATGGAAAGAGGGTTGACACGAAACTATTCTTATCTAATTTTAATAATAGCTTTTGTAACTGCATTGAAATTAAAAAAAATAACAATCAGATGTTAACTATTTTGGCATTCATTTAATGTAATTTGTACTGTCGTTAAAAGTGCTATTGAACAAATTATTCTCCAATCGATAAAGTTATTCTCAAAAAGAACCCAGTGAGGCCATGACAAAAGTAATACTTAATCGGCTCCCCAGCAGACTAAGAGATAGGAGAAACATCTTTGAAAAGTTGGAGCACTCATGTCAAATTTCAAAACACCGAAGTGAACTATCGTCTCAAGGAACGTGCATTTCTCGCGAAAATCGTTTTCTTTACGTAAAAATGCAGATCTATTTGTTTCTGCTATTCATCGAACGAGAGATTTTGTTGCTCGATAAAAAAATGTGTTTACGAATTTCGATAAAGACTATTTCCCGATTGAGTACATTTTCAAGGCCCAGTGAAAATCGGTGTTGTGCTTCGAATAGCTTGCTGCAGTTCGGCGCGGTGTTTGATTGCTTTATTGAATAGTTTGAAAACTACGTGGAAGTGACCGTATTTCATACAGCCAAACGACACAATAAATCAATAGAGAGCAACACTGAATAGCCTCTCACTCCGGCTCGTTTCCGCTCAGTGGAGTTGACTGACGGAATTACTGCAGTAACACTCAAAGCCACTGTAAACCGAAGCTGCTGTTAAAACGTGAATGACGCGCGTATTACTGTGTTATTATTATTGATCCAAACTGCTGTCGCACTGCGCCGATGTGTGATGGTGGGAGTGCAGTTAAACTTCGTCTATCAAAGTAATTGATCGGGTGAATTCAAGCTTCAATCACTGTAAAGTTTTCACTCTGTTCTGGTTTTACTTTTGTGGGTTCTATCTTCAATAAGTTTTTCACTTTGCAACGAAGGGCAGAAAAAAGAACTCAAGTCATTTGTTATGCTAGGCGCCCGAAAAAAATAATATCGTGAGCACAGAATCCTATTATTAATTGCGGCGTAGACACAAGTTGCAGCTCCTAAGGAAAATAATGCACTGAATTTTTAAAATTATTTCACGCAAAACTTACTCTCGATTAGCACGTAAAAAGTTATCTTCACAGAAATAAGTGTACTTGAATTCTCATGCTCAAAATCATAAAAAATCTCATTACAGATGGGAAGAATCACATGTTGTATAACGCTCCAATTGAAACAAACCTCAGTTAGGCAATAGAGAGAAGTGGTTCAATAGCTGAAGATCTCAAAGTTGTACAGGAGTATAAGAATTTCAGTAGGACCGGAATAGTAAAAAACACTGGGAAAGTTGTTAAGATCAAGATCATCACATTGGCCTTTCCCTCGTGATTATCCTCAAATTCCGCCAAATTTAAGTGCGAGAATGGCTAAACATGAATATTTGGTGAGAAGAAGGTGGATCTGGTGAGCATAGTCCAATCTCACAGATTAATGAACCTAAACATTATCCAGGGTCTTTGTGATATAAAAATGTATGTTCAATCTCCCCGCCTTATAAAAACTTACGTTCATTTGTTTAAAGAAAGGCCCAACAGAGCAATTTTACTCAAACAACGGTCATTTTTTCCATGCGCAAACTGTGTAATCGTTAAATCGTGAATGTTTTTGTATAAAAATGAAAAATTCCGATTTATTCAGCAAAGCATTTGAACATGTTCAAGCAAGCTTTAGGTGAAAAACACTTCCTGAACCTCAGTTCGCACATAGGTTTGAAACCTGAGGATCTTCCGGCACCATCCTGCCGTGACCTTCACATCGACAGATTTAATATTCCAGTGGGGGTCATATTGACGCCTTCAAACTTCCGAAAAGTTCAGAAGCTAGATTTTGAAACGATTTGCTACGTTGGAACTGCACAGCTGCGTAAGTTCTTCTGGAACTGCGTAAGTTCTTCTGTAGACTTATGGACTATATGCCTGCTGTTTTTCTGGCGAGAATCCTCCATGTAACGAGCTGGAGCGTCATTCGTTTCATTATTATCAGTGAAACAAGGATTGAAAGGAAATAGTTCCGAAGGAAGGAAAACTTTGTTTAAAATGTGCCTTTATTGAACTGAATATTTATACTAATCATTTTGAAACTACCTTTATTTCATTCAATCATTTTCAATCAATAGGGGACTTTCAATCATTTTGAAAGTCATTTCATTTTTCAAGCCCCTTTTAAAAGTAGGTTGCGACTAGATCACTGAGTCAACAGTATGCATAATTAACGCACAAAAATTGCTCAACTGCATAGAATTATTAGATAATTCAACAATACAGATTCACTAAAGGATAATTGTTGCAGCTCCTCAAGAAAAGAAGTACTGTCACTCATAACACTTCAATTTTAGTTGAAAAAAGCTCAAACTCGATGATTTTGCTCAGGGAAAACTGCACATGCAGTGGCCAACAGAACGAAAAACACGCTGTCAGCAGCACCGCTACTATAACGTTCTTGTTATATGTTTTAAAATTCTTCAGTTCAAAATTTCAAAATTTTTGGCTTCCCTATCCAAAATTTTTGGCTTCCCTCTCCAAAATTTTTGGCTTCCCTCTCCAAAATTGTTGGCTTCCCTCTCCAAAATTTTTGACTCCCCTCTTCAAAATTTTTGGCTTCCCTCTCCAAAATTTTTGGCTTCCCTCTTCAAAATTTTTGGCTTCCCTTTCCAAAATTTTCTGGTTTCTTCCAAAATTTAATTCAAAAAATTTGGTGGTTGCACTCGCGTGCAGCATTTTAAGTGAAATATTATGTGCATATTGAGCTTCCAATATTAGCCTCACTTTAAATCTGTTAAACTCAATAAGAACTTCTCGGAACACCTCAATAGTTTAAAGACTCAAATAACATTTATTGGTTGGCGCCTCAATGAATGGTAGCAAATGAAATAAAACTTTAATTGGATCAGTTACGGATAAAAACCTCTGAAACCTCTCAAAATCTTTACAGCTTAGATAAAAAGCCTCTGAAATCTCTACGTAACTTTGTCGTCTCTGATAATATTATTTCCTAACGGTTATTATTGTCAGTTTCGTCATGGAAATCCCTAAAAATTTCTTAACAACATTTTTCAATCACAAACCTAAAACAAAATTCATCACAGGTTATACGTCAACCATGATGGTGATCTACATCATATACCAGGAACATTTTCATCCAAGATTTAGAGAATTTCTCTGCAGAACTTTCATCGACATGGATTGACGGCAATGAAAAACACCAACATCTCCAGAAGCCAATACCCACTTACCCAGAATTGGTTCATATTCTGAGCCATCTCCATGGTTGCCATAACGTCTTCAGATCGAGCTGAACACATTTACCAAAAAGGCCACATGGCGACTCTGTTTTCTTTTCTACCATCTGAGCCCATGTACATATAATGCAATACCAAACATGCACTCTCGAGAATCGTCAGGGAATGTTTCTACAAAAACGTGGTACATTTTCCAAAGAATATTTAAATGAATTTTCTTGATCTCATTGACTCAATGGGACGTGACGAAGGCTCTTTGTCACACTCATACAGCTTATACGTGATGGGCTTTGCCAGCGAATGTTTGCTAAAAACTTTTTCGTATGCAAAGGACATACTCGTTCCTAGAACCCACTGATTTCTCTCGTTAGAAACATTCATGAATGCTCAAAACAAAGCCTCACGTGTTGAAAAAATATATGCTCCTAAAAATTGATACGTCGTTCGTTTCCCAGAATGTTTTCATCCGCAGTAACTATAATCACATCTGTTCAAATAACATTTCGTTCCCAGAAAAACTGTTGAACTTGAATAGACATCGGCGTAAATAATTCTCACAAGCCGGGTCGTTCCTAGAAATTCGCTCCCTGTTCGGTAAAAACATATTTTCGCAAAAGATTTTTCATTTGAAAAACAAAAACATTCTCGAATTCAGAAACAATCTCGTCCTTGTGGGCTGTCAGGTCAATTTCTTCACAGTTTCATAGTCGTTGAAAGTGTTCTGTTCTCAAAAACAGGTCTCTGTAGATTTCTTTTCGAAACATATTTTTCGAGAACAATTTGCTCGCTATAAAAAGTCTAATATCTGAAAAGGTTCCTCCACTCTTGGAAGCCATTTTAGCTTCCACCCAAGCCACTTTCTCTTTTTTCTGACTGGAGTCAAGCTGAGATTTTGATTTTGCTCAAAGCGCCTCGGCGTTGAGAGTTTGAGATTGAACACCACTAGCAATACCAGGCAACTTTTGTCCTTGTGGAAGCCATTGTGGGTGCCGCAATGGGAGTCGCCTCACGTTGACGGGTGCCACGGATTACAATGACTCCCCTTCCGTAGGTTATGATTTAATCCACTGCTTTTGCTCTCCGGGCAAGTCCGTCCAATTGTTTTCTGGACCTCTATTCTGAAATTGGATGCTGCGTTCTAGCCGGTATTGGTCGTGCCGTATCACAGATGCGGAGCGGATGTGACACTGCATCCACAGTCGCTGATCCAAATGAGACTCGTCTGAATAGAGACCGGCGGCTCCTTGGGACTTGTCGACGAATTTCAAACGAATTCTGTTTCATAACGCTTCGCCTGTCTTCCATTTGGGTCAAGTTTCTGGAGCAAAGGGAGTTGGGCATCCAAATGAATTCAGCCGAATAAGGAGGCGGGGAAATGATATTCTATTTAATTGTGAGCTCAGAACGGCTTTTGAGGGCCTACGCTCAGACAATGCGTAAATTTTAGATTGACTTTGGTATTAAAATACGTTATATTATTAAGGTGATCATGTACGTCTACGCACTATTTATCACTCAGAATACGAGTGTTTTTAAAAAAGTTGTATCAACTTGCAAACACTTTAAACGAACCGTTCACGCAAATAATTACTTGAATGAATAAGAACCTAGATTTAAATTACACAAAACTAGTTAAAGTTATTTTCTACTCAAACGCGGGAATTAAATGCGGTAATTATTTACTTATAAGCACGAACGCTCATTTCACCTGCTGTGCGAAGCAGTTAAATTTTTTTTATTATATACAGAATTTGCGCGGCCCTGCTTTCAAACGAACTTCTGTTGATACAAATTATCACACTTTTTTTACGATGTTTGAGTTATTTTTGAGTGGACAAATTTGAGCAAAATATTGTGTAAATACTCGTATTCTGAACGGGAAGGATGCGTTATTTTTACCCGCGGTAAGAACGTATATTTGACTCAAATTATAGAAGCAATACTTGAAAAAATTTAGAAATGAGTGAATTCAGCGCGGCGTTTTGTGAGCATGGGGGTTCTGGAAGTGACTCTTAATTTATTTTGTTCATCTGCATTAGAAAATACAAACATCATTAGCATTTTGGAATACGTGCTTGCATTGTCGCATATCTCAGTGGAAAATCTGAGAAAAATTAAAAAAAAATTTCGTTTTAGAGTTTAGTCGAGCATATTTTACTTTTGAACTTGCTTGTTTCTTGGCAGAAAAATGTAACAAAATCCCGGCATAAACATAATCCGAGTTATGAATTTGACTTCTAAATAACGCACATTTTTCAGAGTCTCGTGCCAATTCTTGGACGATAAGGTTCATCGAGATGCCCGTACGTATAATGAATGTGGGTCATTGTCCCTGAAATTAAATCCTGTGTTGAGGAAATGCACCTTACATTTTTTAAAGACAATTGCATTAAGTGAACATTTCCACAATATGTGCAATAAATTTATTATACCATTGTTCTAAATTAACCATAATTTCTCGGTAAATAAAACGCAAAAAAAAGGTCCAAAAAGTAATCGGATTTCATTGTACTGTCAAAATTTTAAAATCCTTAGATGCTGTTTCTGTACTGTTAATTTCTTACTCTTCCGTTAAGGTTTCGCAGGAGAACGATTCACTATCCTCGTATGTGTTCAGGAGAGTTAACATAACAAGCTCATAGCATCTCGGTTTACAAGCCGAGACCAAGAACGTGAAGCGCTCACTCAGTCCGAACACTAGCTTTCTGTATCGCGTTTCACAGCTCGGACCCCAAGCGTAAATCGCAATAAGAAGCCTTGGCAAACTGTGGGATCCAATTAGACAAGTTACATTGTGAGCTCACAAGTTAAATCGCAGCGACCCTAGTTTGGAACAGTTCGGTGTCTTGGTGTGGCGGTGCTGACTACCTGCTGCGGGCTGCGTTCAAACGCCTCATTAAGATCTGTGAGGCCCTCGTGTTCAATAGTTATTATTCTGGACAGTGTTCATGCTTGAGACTCTCGGTATATAGAGTGCTGGACCGTGAAGTTTTCATTTAAAAAAAAACTTAATTCCAAAAACGTTGATTTAACATGTTGGCTTTTAGAAATTTTCTTTATAAGAAAGGCTTCATAAATAATTGGAAGAAAATCCACTATTATGGGAAATGTAATCGAATTTGAGGCTTTTTGCAAAAATTTCGTTTCCTTGCTGAAATTTCATGCATTAAATTTACAGTTCTTGTATTCATAATTTCCTTTATTCTTTCGTAAACATTCAGAAAAATTAAGATGATGTTTTGGTTCCGGATTTTTCCGTTACCAAAACATCTTTTTCATGGTTTCCCAAGCATGTCTGGGAAAGCATAATCATGAACATGACACCGCGTTTACGAATGATACTTCTATTTGAAGCATATGAGATATACAAAGCACTGTGTACATGAGCTCTGTCAATGATCAATGTTAACGTTGCTCAATCAGTGATAGGAAAGCGTGCACAATCTGAGATGGAATTATTATAAAAAGGAATAACATTTTCGAGTAATCACACAGACTTTTATTTCGTAACGCTCAGCATTAAATGCGTTGTTATAAGTAAATAAAAGTGTTCTGTGACCATGTCATTACGTAAAGAACATAATGATTGACCCTCCATTCATCTCACAATCGGTAAGAATGCATCAATAATAATCATTGATGCATAGAAGCATTTCTGTTTAATTCTGTTGCTAATCTTCATCTCTCGGTACTCCTTCCGCCGACAGAATTAAAATAACATCACCAACGGCAAAAAAACTCTTCCTCTCCCATTTCAAGCGTTCGCATGGGATATGTCTAGCATTTCCTGGGCAAGATAACTTTTCTCTTTAAGAGAAGGCACGTTTTCGAAATTCATTTAAATTTCGTGGTGGCATTTCAATCGCAGCGGCAGCGTCCATAGCTGCAACTCTCGCCACCCAAACATTCCGATGTGAAAACTTTCAATCAATTACCAAGTCAAACCAACTGCGCGATGTTTGCTTTTTGTCATCAGTGACGAATATCTGTTCTTTGAAAACGCCTGTAAATGTTCCGGTGTATATTCGCTTGGATCTTATTTTTGTTAGTCCTTTAGTCGCGTTGAAAAGAGGAACGCTGATAAAATTTCGCAGTTTCGTTGCGCTTCAAACTTGAATCGTGTGGTGTGGTTGTGGTGCGGGTGTTGGTGTGGTTGTGGTGCAGGTGTTGGTGGGGTTGTGG
>JACJUY010004771.1:0-15335 GCA_014220935.1 Platorchestia sp. MABIK
ATCCCCTGTGCTCCTGTAAACCCCTTCCTTCTTGGAATGGACATTTAAGAAAAAGGGCTAAGGGTTTAGCAGATCAATAGGTTCTTAAACTTAGCGAAACGAGGAATTCTGTTGACGGTTTAGTTGACGAGGGTACGGTCGTCAGAGGCCATTTCTCATGTCAAACTATAATGAAGTGTTGATGTAAAAAGCACTCGCCATGAGAATAGTTTGTGAAAAGGTACAGTAAACGATATCTTCTAATATGTGTAGGGACAATTTGTTTGATATGAATATTGTGTAATTTATTATTGTATTCGGTGGTTAACGGTAGGTTATTGTCAAACTCAGGCAGTTCGTGTTTACTATTTTAAAACTACAGATATTTTTCTTCGCAAATCCTATACGATTCTTTTGTCTATGTCCGCTACATTTCTAATCTGAATTGGTCAACTTTCTCTACTTTTATCAAATGGTACGAAGAATTTAATTTCAAAAAGTTTTTTAACTTCACGTACCGCCCTTGGTACAATGCTTCTCGAGCCTTGACTGTTTCCTACACATTTTCGTTCAATCATGTGTATTGTGTCTGATTATACAATTAATATTACCAGAGTAGAAGAAGATTTACTTCTACAGAACGAAATTAAACTGTGCTTGTAATAACTGGGGAATTCTTTACTTTGAGAACGCCACGATTTTCTAGAAAATTTTCAAGAAAATTAAAAAAAATTATGAATGAAATGTGTTTTGAAATCAATTTTACTTATACTGTGCAAGTTTCATAATAATTGGATCGCAAATAAAAAAGAAACGAGTGACGTTAACAGTTTAAACACGCCCGCCAAAAAATGGAAATGAAATTAAGAAAGTAGGTGAAAGTAGTATGAGTCAATATTGGGTTTAATGCGCTCACGGAAATTGAAAATTTTGTTCCAAAGAATCACTAAAAGAACGGTCAATATCGGGTTTAATGCGCTCACGGAAATTAAGAATTCCGTTCCAAAGAATCACTACAGGAACACATTTAAAAACGCTTTATACGAATGACATTCTGCTCGCTGATGCGTTATTTTCGAGAAATAACAATAATTACGTTCAGATAGGAGTAACATATGGTCGACTGCTTAGTCGCCGCATTGTTGGGTCACACCCACTTTTCTGGCGGGACACGCCCCCCTTTTCTGGCGGGACACGCCCCCCTTTTCTGGCGGGACACGCCCACTTCTTGGCGGGAAATTACCACGGCTCGGTTTGGGTAAATTAAGGTAAACCATTTTAGGTTGATTTATGTTATTTTAGGTTGGTTTATTTAACTAATCTAACATAACCTACCCTAACCTCACCCATCGCAACGTCAATACCGTATTACAGCATATTTACGTGTCCGTTCCTTCGCTTTTATATACGACGTTCCTATAACTTCAAAGTTGAATAATTTGAAAATTATACATCGGCGAGCAGAATGTCATTTATGCAAAACGTTCTTAAATGTGTTCCTTTATTGATTCTTGGGAACGGAATTCTTAATTTCCGTGAGCGCATTAAACCACGTTAGTTGAGCAAAGCTAGTGAGACCAAGGAAGCAGTAGGAAATCACAACTGAGAGCGTAGAATTAAATGATACTTTTGAAAAGTTCAATCAGTGGTTTTGAATTTTAGTACCAATCCAGAATGATTGCTAAAAACTCAAGCAGTTCCAATTAACTTTATGATGTAATATTTGTGATTAACTTCCTTCATGAGAAATATCCTTGAGAGTTTTAATGCGACCAAGAACGGAAGGTGGGAAATTATTTACGGCGTTAACTGTCCTAGCTTGCTTTTTTAATCATCTTCCCTTCAGTAGCACTTGGGATGTTAAATTCATTATGGGGTTGCAACTACTGCATCTGTGGAGAAATGGAGGAAAGGTGTATCGGTCCCGAGCTGAAAGTTACATAGGCTTTCCTATACTGGAATGAAATGTGATTAGGACCATCTTTTTTCGATTCATCCCCTCAGGGGATAAAACTATTGTATCTATGGTAATTAGCACTCCCAGGAGGAAAATGTGTGAGGGCCCGAGCTTAGAGTTAGGTAGGCCTTCTTTTTGTTGAAATAAAATATTTTTTTGCTATGCTAAGGACCACCTTTATCGGTTTACTGCTGTCCGGTTTTTCAGCCCCTACTACTTTCTTCAACTTTTATTTTGTTTCATGGACTTCTTTCCCAACTTACTGTTTCTATGCCTCTTCTGCATAGGTTCCACACTCTCTAATATACATACTAAATGGTGCCTTCCTCCTTCTTCTCTTGGATAGGCTCTTTTTTGTAGCGGTTAGGGGGGCTTGAACTAACCTATAATCTAATCTTTTCCGATTCAATGCTATCCTGGTTTCCAGCACGTCTGACTTTCTTTCAACATTTTTTTTTGTTTAAAATACTTGTTTCTTATTTACTTTCTATGCACAATTGATCTTGTGTGGGAACACACCCCGCGCATAAACTTTGCGTTCTTAGAATTCCATTCTGAATAGTGACTTCGTCCTCTCTTTTAAACGCCTTTGTTGTGGTTAGGGAGGCTAAAAATCTCTAAATAAATCAAACAATGGGATGTCAAGTGGCTCTTGCAACCAAAGAATGAGATTTCCTGCAAGTTAATTTGCAATTCACATGCTCTATTTTTAACTGGAGTCATTACATTACGGAAACTATAGTTACTGACAAATAATGAACTATAAATGCGCGGTTGGCTGTTGAGCATTCAATATCAAGTCTGTAAATACCACTAAAATACAATGGTCTTCGGAAGAGGGGAAAATGCTTGCGCAGTTTGCGTTTTTTGGGGATTTTCTGTTCTCCGATTAGTCAAGTTTCTGAGGCATTTAAATTTTTAGGTTTTAGCACTATCTAAGGATTAGAAAATGGTTGTGTTCCCTTTATAATGTTTAAATGTGCTTCACAAATTAGTACTGATATTATTCTTGACCACCCGTGAAAGTGTAAAACTCCAAATAGCCTTAATTTCCACCATTGAATTAAATGTGATGTTTAAGTTCGGTTTAAACTCTATAACTAAGTTCCTGAAGACCAATATTACAGAGTCAACCCCACTTTAGCTGCAAGAAATAACCATAGTTGATTTTATGAGCTCACATGGGAATTTTTAGTTCATTCAAACCTCCGTTTCAGAGAATAATATAAGCTCTTTTCTTTAAGAACATGTCATGAACATAGTCGTTTGAAAATCGGCTACTGTAAAAATTGTATACGTTTTTTTATAATCTTTCAAAGTTAATTTTGTCTTCTGGCTGTGGCTCAAAAAGGTTGCTTGTAGTAATTAATATTAATAAATTCTGGGGTGAGTTCTGCGGTGAGTTCTGCGGTGAGTTCTGTGGTTTTTAACGCCTTTTTCGACATGTTTGAAATCGTTGGTGATGGTTACGCCAAAATTTCTTTGCTCAATTGGGCCTCCATTCATGGAATGTGGGAAGTTCAATGGTCATCACTGAACGTTGGTCGAAGTAGAAACTCATTCGCCATGTTTCGGTCCATTGAAGCCGTCGATTAAGATCAGCACGAGCGTGTCGCTTCAACATGTTGTATGCCTGGGGGGTTGTATTTCACATGTGTCTGAATTTGTGCTTATGTTTGCTTGGCTAGGATGTTGCAATCAATAGCTTGAGAGGCTTGGACAGAGAGTCGGTGTTGTTGGCCACATACGGCAAAAAATTTATGGCCAAAGCCAAACCACAGGGTTAACAGTGACTGATGATCAACAATTCAGACTCGTAGGAGCAGAGGGTAACCTCAGCTACAATTTTCTGGGCAACGGTGACACTCGAGAGAAAGCGGTAATCTTAGCGTTGCCTAGCAACAGCAGTTTAAGAGCAAATAGAAAAAGGTCAGCTTCAGGAAAACCAATTAGAAACGGTGTAGGCGGGCACTTATGAAGCCCCGGAGAACACAATTGGGGGGTGCTCGATTAGAGGGCAGTCCTTAAGATCAGGACAGGCAGCGCAAGGGACAAAAGGTTTAGTAAATTTTTGGCGAGTCGTCCGACAAGGTGCGTCGGGACTAAGTGTTGACTGAAAAATACTTCTTTGATAAATGTGTGGATATAGCGTGCGTCGAAATATTCATTTGCAAAAATTAAACGAGTTAAAATTTATCTTGTCGGTAATCAATGTTTCTCTGTCTATTTGCAGAAAATGAATGGAATTAAGTAAGACCTCGGTGTTGACTGAAAGAAAAAAGAGATCAAACGTCGTTGGGTCTGTGTGAGTTAGTTTTTTTTACAAGAGATGCTGTTCGAAATATATGTAATGAAAAGTTAATGTCATTTAAAGTAAACACTAAATGTTTAAATGAACACAATTTTTGCCATCAAAGTAATGGGTAAATTTTGTAATCATTGCAGGAGGGCGGTTCTTCGCAGTTCTCCATAGAAAATCATCGCTTTTGTTTCCATTTCTACATAAAGGAAATCTACACGAAGCTGTGAATACAGTCGTCGGAAGGCATTTTTCTGAACTGTGAATAACTCGGGGAATCTGAACTGAAGCTGTGCGTGTGAGAATGCACCGTGTGATCTGAAGCTTTGACCGTGTCCTGTGCTGTTGGAAACGTAATCATGATTTAGGTTTCATTTATGTCATGAGCTTGTGTTCAGTTGACGTGTAGGGGGATTGGCCAATCCAAATCGTTAGGATAGTGTGGTCATGAGGCTATTACGCGCGCAAATTTTTTCACAATTCCGTTAGTCGTGTCAGTTTGTTGTGAAAAGTAGTTTATTCGAGGGATTATATATTGCCGTAATCATAAAACTTCTCTGACGACATCTGATGTATCAATACCTCTCCACGTAAAAATGTCTCTCATCAATTCAGATGCGCACAGAAAAACGCGCTGTGTAAGGGGGTCTCTGCATATCGGTGAGTACCGCCATTATTTTAGTGTGTTCTAATTTATATTTTATTGAATCTTAATGCTTTGTGTATTCAGGTTTACCTGTATTTCCTCGTGGATTTCATGGAGGTATGCCAATTCATTTCCGAGAATCCGGTCTCCTTGTTAATGTTAATTAATGAGGGGCACGCCGGACCATGTCTCCTGACATCGGCTAACTTCGTGCAACAAAGTGTGCGTCATTCGCAAATTTGTTCATTTTACTAATGATTCGGAGGTCAAAATACTGAAGCAGATGGCAAAGGGTAGCTGAACTAATACGCTTTTTCCGAGAACTCCTGCTGAAAATTGTGTTTGCTCTCTAAATTACTTGTCAATCGGTATTCATTGACTGTAACTAGTGGACCAGATTTGTATCCATTGAGAGTAGATTTCTTGAAAACCACGAGCTTTCACTTAGGCCATTAGCCTTTCAAAAGGAACTCCGTTGAAAGCTTTCTGCATATGAAGATATACGTTATATTTATGCCTTTCGTATTATCAGAGATCTGGCTGACTTTTTCAAAGAAGTCAAGAAAGTTGGAGAGATAGCTGAATTATTCCTGAAATCTGAGATGAGTTTGAGCAATCGAATTTTGGCATAGCGATGTTTTATGATTCAGGCTTGAAACAAGTTTTAATTTATTTTTCTGACGATGTATGTCAGGGCGGTAGCTCGACAGTCAATGGGTACGTGTTTCCTTTTTTGATAATAGGGATGATAATAATTGCCTTCCAATCCAACTGAACTCATTTGGGAAGAATCCATTGAACATGTTCGTTAGACGCTCGCAGATTACCTCACCTGTAAGAGCAGTCGGATTAAAACATTCCGCAGTTTCAAATCCAAGAACTTGTATGACTCAGATGTGCTCCATATTATATGCTGCTCATATTGATAAGTGAAAATTTATGCTACAGTAAAAAGATTTAGAACTTCTGACGCTCCCGGAGAGAAAGCGCGAGGCCCCAAGCTGAAGATTAGATAAGACTTCACATTGTTGCAATAGATTAAATAAAATAAGTTTTTGTTTTGTACCAAAGTTTTTCGGTTCACTGCTGTCCTTTTTTCCATCACCTGACTTTTTCAACTTCCATCATATATCATAAAACTTAGCATATCTTAGTAGCAAGAAGTCCAGTGTGGGGAACAAACATTGTGTTTAGATTCCCTCTTCCCTAAACTCGTACGAAATAGTGACTTCTGTCTTTCTCTCTTTGAAACCGTTTTTGACTAGGAAAGCTAATGCTAACTTATTCTAATATTCTATTCTAATCTAATATTTGAAATTTAGACTATGCTAGTAGCAAACCTAACGCATTTTACTGAACAACTTGGAAGGGATGAATTTTATTTAAATAATTCCATAAATCTTTCGTGGGTTATCAAGAAATCGATATGAACCAAAATGAAATACAGGGGCTAAAAAAAACAACATTTCAGTTTTGAAACCAGATCTAGTTCTATGTCTTAACAAATGATAATATGTTGAATCTGAAATACAGCTTTATTGAAGGAAAGAGAAACATGTTTTTCATTTCCAGTGAAATACTTTCATTTTGCAACTACATAACAACCGTTAAAAAAATGATTGTCAAAGTAAATACTGAATATTCCGAAGAGTACTTTTCTGTCCTATAGATCCGAGTTCGTAGTGCCTCATAACCAAGTGCTCTACATTGTACAGGCAAGCAGAGGAGAAATGTCGTCCGGGAGCGGAAACGACTTCGAGAATAATGCAGGGCCCGCAACAAGCATAATTATTTGTACTTGTCTCTTCTTGAAATACATTAAAATGATAACCCGAATCCATCCTCGATCATTTCAACCCCCACGTCTGAATGGGCACAGCCTGCAATTTGTTTGGTGCTCGCTGGAACAATTACGAATAACCAAAGCTTCCTGATCAAGTCGTCATTCGAAAACTGAAATTTTTAGTTATACAAGGAAAAGTCTAACACCAGGGGTTTTAAAAACGGCTTAAATAATAATAAAAACAACGTGAATGTAGGAAAAAATGAGGTTTAAATTCACTTGAAATTGCACTTCCGCTTGAGATATGAGAGGGACGGATGAAACTTCATGCTTAAGCTTGAAGTTGTGTTAACTTAGTTCACTCGAAAAAGTACAAAAATCAATCCTAAACACATTATTAGTTGAAGATCACACAGAAATTTAGTAATCAAACAGGGACTTTGAGTGATTAATTAAGGAAAGAAAGAGCAAGGCACAAAGGTCCCTTTGACTCGTCTACAAAAATGGCTCACGATTTAGAACGGAGTGAATGTACCATTTTCTGTATTTGATGGTCAACAAAAGTGAAGTCGCTCTCCATTACAACACCTAACACAGTTCAAATTTCGGTATCAGAACAGGACACCCACTCTCCCGTGGTTATAGATTTTGTTTCAATGAGTGATTAGATAAAGAAAAAGAACCAAGCAACTGGGTCAAACAAAATCAATGGTACATTTTTTCAATTACAAAAGCAAAGTTGTCTACGTCGCTGCAACGAGGACGCCTCAATTACGGGAATATATTAAACATAATAACGTTCATCGCGTTCCGTAATGTCACGTCATTCGAGTCAAGTTTTTAGCGTGAGCCATTCATCAAACGATTAATAATACATAACTAAGTTCATTTTAATCACTTGAACATCACAAAATAGGACCTCGACTGTCCCTTAGCACTGCTCACGCTTTATTGAAATGACACATGAGATATACAAATCTTTGCCGTGGCGCATTTGAATGATTCAGCCAACTTCGAAACAAAGTAAATATTAAGAAAGCTAGTTAAAATTCACACTTTTACCACGTCATTCACCATGCGTGGTACACGGTTCACCATCCAAAACAGCATCGTGTAATATTACTGGCTAATGACAAAATTTTACCACTTAGTACACTTTGAGACTGGGCGTTCAAGAGAATTCAATATTGTTGAGAATAAATTATGATTGCCGACACTGTGCATCAAGTATGACACCTACATTAATTCATAAGACACCAGACAACAACAATACTTTATTTTGCAAGGCAATACTCAACCTCCCTGCATGAGGTAACACTAAATAGGACACAGCATACCTAACTCTCACATTTACAGACAAAGGAACACTCTGAATCACAAGAAAATGAACTCGTGAAACACGCCCATTCAGGCTTGCCAAACAAATATAATGTAATATTTACAAAGTTTCTGTACAAGTTTGCAGATGTTAACAATGTAACTCGTTCATAATTAAATTATGTTGGTTATCACGAAAGCCGTAAGTGTTCACATATCCGTTGGCTCAGCCTGCTACAAAACGAATAGACGAAAAACCCGTAGGTTTTGATAAGCAAAGGGTAAGCAATGTTTCTAGAGAAATCCACTCGACAAATACAGCATCCCACAACGAAGGAGTGATGAATGAAAGTCAACAATATTAACACAAAACCAACGACAGACTCTTTTAAGGTTGTCACCAGCTCTGCCGTGGGTCAAATGAACATAAAAAATATAAAGTCCTCAGAACAGGGCTGACAATGACGCATTACCAGCGACTTCAATGTAAATAAAACACTTCCAAAGAAAGGGCTACATTTAAGAGCACTATACCACGACGCATCGTGGACTGATATGCTACACTCAGATCTATCGAAACTTACATGTCTGACAATAATAAGAACGATAATAATAACGAACGGTGTCAATAAAATCAACATTAAAGCACAGAGGCAACTGCCATCAAGATTGAGTCTATGAACACAGAAAAAGAGATCACAGAGACGGCTGCGGCGGCTGTACCAGATGAAGCTGCTGATCTTTTTGCTCCAACTGTTGCTGCTGTTGGAGCTGCTGCTGCTGTTGTTGTTGTTGTTGAACGTGAATTTGTTGCTGTTGCTGCTGTTGAGACTTGATGGCAGCGAGCTGCACCAGCTTTTGTTGCAGGTGCTGATTGATCTGACCCTGACTGGGCTTTTGGAGCGCCAGCTGCAGCTGCACAGAACACAAGCACGATTGCACCACCATCTCAATTCAAAATCTATTATAATGATCAAGATCTATGTTTCAAGATATATTGCAAGTTAATATACACCAAAGAGAAAACTAATGAAAATGCTCAAATCCTCGCATGTGTGGTCAGGCGCAGTCGTAGCAGTTCCTCTGGGGGAATCTTCAGCAGTCAGAAAAGAGACTACAAGTAAACATTTGCTGCGAGATCAACTAGAGCTACCGTGAGGCACGTTAGAACCACACACTACTTTGCTAAGTATTCACATAGTTGGAACGACTGCTCGGTTCTCTGGTCCTTTTCACACATGAAATCAAATTCGATGCCTCATTGAGAACATGAGCGTGAAAACTAACTCGACGTAAAATATTCATCGATGATGATGCTTTCATTTTTAATAAATGATTCCTATAAGGTTAAACAATACAATATTTCAACACTATACATATAAGTACACTTTCATTTAAAATATGTGATTCCTATAAGATTAAACAATACAATATTTCAACAAGAGAGGCCTGGAACATGGAACCGAAGTCAGGCAGGCACGCACCTGCTGCTTGGAGGTGCGGGGCAGCACAGGCTGGGGCGGGCGCGGCAGCAGCCCCGCGCTGGACACCAACACCTCCGTGTGGCCACCGCCGCCGCTGCTGGTGTACGTGTGGCCCCCCACACTCACGCTCCCGCTGCTGCTCGAGCTCTGCCGTGCACCCGTCCAATTGAATGATTCTAAGTTACTTTTAGCCTCCTTTACCACAACAAAGACGTTCAAATAGAGGATACATGAAGGCACCATTTAGTGTGGAGTTAAGGGAACGCAGAATTTATGCACGAAACGTGTTCCCGCACAGGGTTCTGTGCGCATAGAAACAGTACGCGAAGAAGGAAGGTTAGGAAACGAGATAAATGTTGAAGAAGAAAGTAGTAGGTGCTGAAAACAGGAGAATCCTCCAGTTACACCGTCTTTTTTGCAAATCTCCACTTGTACAGATGAACATTATTCTTAGTTAGCCAACCAATACTGCTCGATTGAACTTATGAAAAACAGGACTCATTTTACCCGCCTAAGTTGAGGTTTGCATAAGACGATGTATAACCCGAATATCAATTAATTTTCATTCATGAAGTAACATTCTTCCCCACGAGCAGAGTTAACCATTACGTGGACTTCCAGGCCATTGATTTTCGAAAAAAATTGCCATGAATTAAAGATAACTTATACCGAAAGAAAATTGTACACGAGGATTTAGCATTCATACAGGTTCAGTTTCGGTATCAACTCCCAAACACAAGTTGTCTATGGTCGTACCACGACTTTTGTGCGGCCATTACATATAATTTGGTACTAATCAATCGAAACCGTAAACGAATTGAATTGAGAACAACAGCACAAATGCTAAATGAAACCACCAGCGATCACTGAATGCAGCGCTTTTTCAATTAATCTTAATTATTTTTAATGTTGAAATTAAAATTGAATTTAACATAAAATTTAAATGTAATAAATTAAACAAACAAATTAAATTTGAAATATAATTATGCAAAACGTTGGTTTCACGACGTGTCTACCATGTGGAAGGCTGAAAAATAAAAATTAAATGTGCGCAGGTCTCCCTTTAAGAAACTGAACTCCGCAACAAAACATTATTGGCTTTGCCGTATGTCCCTGGCAGTTGCTCTGAGAAATCTACAACGCTGAAAGATACACACTTTCAGTACAATACCCTTTTTCATAGCTCAAAAAAAAAAAGTAAAGTATTGAATCAACTGGAGGCGAATCTCTTTCATCTGTTAGGGAGGCAGCTCAGCAAGGCAAACAAAGTGATTTATTGCACTTACACACTGGCACATGAAGCGAAAATGCTGTGAACTCACGTAGCTGAGCCACCAGAAGAACACATATGGGGTTTCAAAGGGAAAATTTGTCAAAAATTTGAAGAAAACGATGAAGTCCCCAACTCGACCCAGGGGCGTTAAACGGGCACCAACGCAACCGGAGGTGATCGCCATTTAAGATCAAGAAGCAATAACGGTCGCCCCGCTTGAATAGGTGAATGTGTTACGTGGAAACCCTTACGCATTTAGAAAACATTAGGAAGTTCTAGGACATTTGGAAACCCAAATGTATGTAGTACGTATTAGCTTGCTAGGAAATGAAATATCGTTTCTCACCTGTAAGACGCTGACGGTCGTTTGCTGTTGCAAGTGCTGGCCAGGCTGTGGCTTCGTCAGCTGCGCCGCCAGCTGAGATCCTTGCACTGCAATGGTATTTAAAACTCAAGATTAGATTGGAATGACTTTAAGTTAATTTAACCTCTCCCTAATTACATATGTGTTCCTCAAAGAGGAGAGAGGAAGGCCTCATTTGGTTGGGTTTCAAGGGAACGGGGAATCTCTACTGAAGTGTGTTTTCACACAGAATTTCTTGCGCACAGAAACTGCAAATTTAAAGCAGCTAATGAAACGAGATAAAAGTTGAAGAAGAAAGTCACAGTCGCAGTAAAAAAGACAGCAGTAAGCCGGAAAGAGAGGTTAGATGTTAGCTTAACACGTTCACCGCGTTTCCGCGGTTGTTAACGGTTGGTTTGGTTAGTTGCAAGTAGCAGAATTGGGGAATCGACTTTCCTGTTCGAATACATTTTTATCCCTCGTAAGAAATACGTAAATGCAATTCAAATGCAATGCACAGATGAAATGTCATTCAAATATACCAGTACGTGAATGAGCAATTTACCGAATGGTACACATATGGCCCAATACGCGGGGAACGTGTCAAGTCTCCCTAAAAGCAACAAAGGCGTTCCAAAGAAAGAAAGGAGGTAGGCCCCATTTAGCATGGAGTTAAGGGAACGCGGAATCTATGCACAAGGTGCATAAAAACAGCAAGTTGAGAATGAAGTTTATGAAAAGTTGAAAAAGAATGAGAAGGTTCTGAAAAACAATACAGCAGTGAACGAAATAAAATGGTCCGTAATAAAGCAAAAAACCTGTTGTTTCAACAAAAGGAAGGCCTACCTAACATTCAGCTCAAGACCTGACATTTTTCTCCTGAGAGTGCCAATTCCCACAGATAAAATAGTTGTATCTCTCTGTGGATGCGCAGAAATCATTTGATCATGTTAAAGACAAACATTCATAATAAAACTACAGAAGGGTACGCATCACACTCCAAAGATTACACCTTGAGCGGTGACAAGAATTTGCTGCAACGAATTTCCATCAAATGAATTGGAAACTGTAAGGTAAATACACTGAAAACACCTAGAAAACCAAGTCGAAACATTCTACGAGTGTTTGGGTGCGCTTGTCAGTTTCGGCGCTGTAAGGTAATGACGCCTGGCTGAGAAACAATTATCTTTCATAAGCACCGCATATTTCCCTAATAGAAGGAGCATTGTCCTAGCCCAGCAAAGTTTCGCAGGTTGTACTTTCTCTCGAAACTTCGCTGAGCTAGGACAATGCTCCTTCCATTAGAGAAGTATGCGGTGCTTATGAAAGCTAATTGTTCCTTTGTCCAGTTCGTCATCTTGGTGGCAGTTTCAAAGCAGGATGAATTTTAGGTGCTGTGTCCTCTGATTCTTATTTTGACAGTTGTATCATAAATACGCAGGTACCAAATAAAAGATATAAATTTCAGGATTCTCCAGCCATTTTGTTTTCAAAAATTCGTTTGTTGTGTCAAAAGTAGGCTAGCTCATAAAACAAATATAAGCTGGGTTGCATAAGCATGACATGGACAATTTCCCAGAGCAACAATGAAAGTTGACACGAAAAATAACTGCGGCCGAAGAAGCAGCGCGCGTGTCTCGAAAGACGTGTAGATTTAAACGTTACGTTAGCTACAAGTCATGTAGATATCGACATATAGACAAACGTTCAAATTATACACGCATGACACACATATACGAAACCCCACATTTAAATTGCGATAACATTTTATCGGCGAAGAACGTAAAATATACAAGCTCCAAAAGGCACAACTTCACATGAAATCACAAGTACTTTTGAGAGCCAATACCGAATCCCAGTACATTCTAGCGCTCAGTTCTCAAAATGCGCACAGTAACCCATTAGAATTAAACCTTTTTCCGTTGAAATTTTTTATCATACTCATACTACAACTACTGTCATAAGACTGGCACTGACATCAGAATGAGGAAGAACTTAAACTCAGGCATGAACTACAATGAAAATATGCCTCTCCAGAGGCGAAACGCAGCGGCTGCTCACCTATGGGCAGCTGCAGGAGGTGCCCCTGAGGCAGGCTAGCGGCAGAGGCGAGCACTACGGTGGGGGCGCCAGCGGTGGAGGTGCTGCTGGTGCCGCTGCTGCTGCTCTGAATGCTGCCGCCTGCGCTGCCCTGTACACCCACACAACAGCAGTCACGTCATCGTCTCCAACACAGATTCGACAGCCACCAGAAATAGAACGGCTACCCTTACATTTCGGGTCAAGACAGCCTACAAAGCCAAGATCCGTGCTTTACCAGCTGCATCAAAAATGCAGCTTGTTTTCAGCTACCAGCGTCCTCAATGTACACAGAGAGGGTGTCGCCAAAAATAAAAGAACTTGTTGCAGAAGCTTACATCTCGGTTCACGACCAGCAAACGAAGCAAAGACCCGTGTTTTAGCTCCCGCGTCAAAGATTCGTCCTATTACCAGATACCATCATTCTCGATATAGGAAAATATACTGCAATCTACTTATTCTTTGCAATTGCTAACGATGAAACTGGAAAAAAAACATGCTCATTCACTTTAAATGTGAAAGCAATTCTTTATAGCGCAGGATGACACAATTGTACAGGAAATTAATGAAAACGTCGACAATTTAATAACCCTAACCACAGTTCTTTTCCAGTCTCGGTAATCGAGCTAGTCAATACGACAGCAGAAAAAGAAGATCACGAAAAGCTCAAGTGAGAAAATTGATGCTGTAACACACTGGGGAGCGAAAGCGAAGCTTGAGCCATCGTACACGAACAAGAAAGCTGGAAAATTGAACAAGTAACCATTCTTTGTATGCACGACAGTCGTACGAGTTAGAAACAGCCAATGTAACTGGCTCTCAGGCTTAGCTCACAACACACAATAGGGAGCCCCTAAACTCGTACGAACTGAAGATTCCAAAACGGGCTTTTCTGAAATTTTACAAGGATTAGACCCCAGTTAGTAATGCGGTACACAAGACTGCTCAAGAACCTATGAAACATTAATGTACTCTCTGCAGTGTTATTCGAGGACCTCATCGATGCATTAACAGTGCACTCACAGCAACGGCTTTTCAAAGGCTTGGTCAACATCCTAGCTTCCTAACATTTCAATGTACTGACGGAACAAAAATATCGCCTCAAGGTCTCAGATACGTAGGAAATCAAACAAAAACCAGTAAGAAAAGTTTGAAAACCGAACCTCTTAAGTGGTCAATAAATTTTGCCATGGAATGGCGTTATGAAAACAACGAGAAAATACAAGAAAATGAAACGTCAGAAGATAATGAGAAATTGGCTCATAATTCCAGACTGACTCTTGGTTTAGCCTAACTTTAATTTCAAGGCACATATCCAAAACGTTTTTTTAATATAATCCAAATGAAGAATTATTTACCAGGCAAGCGTACTAATAATGTGATTAAGTCAAAGGCAAACATACATCATAAAGCTCCCATTCCTTTTAAACATTTACTGAACCCTCGAACGCATAACTTGACCACAAGAACTGCAGCATTGTTCTTTTGCAGCTACTGACAGCCGCACACATCCCTACCCCACTATACAGCGCATATTTCTCCACAGTATTATGTACTTATGCAATAATAATACACTTCTTAAATAAATCATTCACAAAACTCTTATTCAGTATCAGACAGCGGGAGCTACAATTCATGTCTGATAAATCATCTGCACGAAGTAAACAAGCACTTTTTAAAACTTGGTATTTATTGAAGAACAGCCCTCATTTATTTCTTGGTAATATGGTTACTAATAATTAGTACGAAAGGAATAACAGCAGACACAGATAGATTAAAAGCACTTGGAAGATAAGGTTCTTTTCCTTTTCAGATAAGCACAAACTCAGACACAGGATTTGGATTATCAACAAGATGAAGATCCTAGGACACACACAATCTAAGCAGACACACTTTGAACATGAAGAAGATCAAGATAGTTAGACAAACACAAACAAGGCAGACTCGGACTACGCCCATTGAAACGACGAGGAGACTTGGACAAGCGCAAACTAGGCAGACCGGGGATTTGAACACCAAAAAATTAAAATACTAGGACAAACATAAACTAGGTAGATGTTTACTTTGAACTACGAGAAGACTAAAATACTTGGACACACACAGCCTCAGCTGACTATTTACTTTGAACTTCAGAAATATAAAGAAACGTAGACAAACACAGCTTTGACAGACCAA